>JAPVLO010000323.1:215000-257500 GCA_027257055.1 Cephalopachus bancanus
AGACGCATCAGGCCCACGAGGAAGAAGAGGCTCGGCGCTGCTCTCCAGACAACTTTTCAAACAACAAGAGAGGATCTTTGAGCACATTAGGTTCCGTGTCTTCATTCTGGGTGCCTGCTCTCCACATTATTTCACCAACTTAATACATAAACGTATTTTTAGCACAATGTGAACCTGTTCTGTGTGTGTTAAAAAGCCTCCAACTGCAGCTTTTTTCTCTCCCACTGTCCAAAGTGAAGTTTCCCCCCATCCCTTAAAAAACAAAACATAAAAACCTTTCCTCACTCCCAAATCGTCCCCCCGGGTGTGTGTCTTCCATCTGTCTCATTATTTCTTGCATCTTGCCACCATGTTCTACCTTTGCTCCGAGCCACCAGGTGCTAAGGAATTTGGTCTGCAACTCCTCAGGGAAAGTTTGGTGGTACAAGGTCAGAAAACACTAGATAAATGAAAAAGGCACACAAACTTCTCGATATTTGTGAACATGTTCTTTAACACACTATATGTAATATCATGTATATGTAGCATAGCAAAATAAATCTGTTCAGGTGTAATTAATTGATATGCTCTCTTTAATAAATATGTATCACCGGATGTAGTCTAGTATAGAAGGACAGGAAAGAACCCAAGAAGGACAAAGAGTTTATGTCTGTGTAGGGGCAAACAGTCAAGGCTGCTGAGGTGAATAAATGAAGCTTGTCAGGAGTTCAGTATTAAGTGGTGTTACCTAAGAAACAGATATAGTCAATCTATATACCTAAGAAACAGATATAGTCAAGTCAGAAGCACTTTACATGTTACCAAAGATGTTTGTAATTCCTTTTCTCATCTGGTCTTGCCCTGACTTTAGTCAGGTACACCTGCTCTGTTAGAATATATATTCAGTGAGTATGTAAACAGTTGGAGAATGTGCCCCAATACATGCTGCCTTGGCCTGTAAGCTGGATTCCTGAAGGGGCAGATCACGTTGATGGACTTGGTGCCAGCACAGTGAACCATTCAACTGGATGCTTGATTTCAGAGAAAGAGGATCACAACTTCAGCTTTTCCTTGCCATTCCACGTTATTAGGCCAGTTTTCCTCTTGAATTTCATAAGCACATACCTTTTAAAACAATTAATAACGAGTACTGGGATTTGATGTACAATCGCATATTTGTAACTGCCGTGGCACTGGTTTTCAACTATCTTGTAACAAGGAAAGCAACCTCAACCAGCAAAAGAGGCAGGTATGTTTCTCTGCAACATCACAGGCATATGAAATGGTTCAGATCTTGTTGAGATACTGGGGGTGATGGAACAGAAATTTAGCCAAAAATATTTTCTATCAGTGAACAAAGCCCATTTTAAAGTGCTTTATGCATTTTTCAGAGCTCTCTCTTTCTTTTTCCCCAAGTCACATTGTAGTTTATGATAGAGTAACACACTGGGAAAAATTACATGTTAAACATAATGAAAATTAAGGTATAAAATTTCTGCATTTCAGATGGATTTGATGTTCACTCTTTTCTTGATTTAAATGAAACTTTCTAAAAATATTACCCCAATAGGGGCAAATGTTTGTATGCATGTTATTTTTGCTTAGAAATTATGAGCCAGTGAAAAATGAAAATGACCTTGGCTATTGTACTTATTGATAGAAATAATTGCCTTTTAATACCTGGATTCAAATCTCTGCTAATCACACAACTTCCATAACCTTTCAAAAAGAGGACTTGAATTGAATGAAAAAAAGAGACTGGAGATTCCTACATGCCTCTGTGTTTGTGTTTGTGTAGCATATTTATGCAATGCTCTAGCTTGGTCATAATCTATAATTCCTGGCTATTATTTCAGTTACAACTATAATTTTAGATTAATGGTTATAATTTTGGTAAGGCATACATGAAAAGTTATATGTTCATGCTTAAGGAGGATCATTAAATATTCATTATTACCACTCAAATTAGTTGTCATGCTCTATATAAGTTACCCGTTATCATTTCACTAGTTTAGATTCAGCAATAAGTGAATAGCAATATATAGTTCATAGCAGTAGACACATTTTTTTGTTGTTGGTGGGGAACAGGGAGAGAAATGATTTTAAAATTCATCTGACATATTTATGTTGACAAATTATTTAAAGGAATTACTGTGTTGTCAATAAACATGTTCACATGTTGGAATAGAATTGTGACTAGATTTGCTTCTAGCTGTTTAATTACTTTATGATTGTGAAAAGCAGTGCTGCTTCAAATAGTTATGAGGACAAAAATTTTAAAAACCCATAAAGGCTGAGATATTTTAATCTATTGCAGACATCTAACCTTGCCATGAAAAAGCACTTTTCATTTTTGTAGGCAGGCAATGAAATCTTGCTTTTTCAGCGAAGCTAGATTGTATAATTTGTTAGTTTTCCCCATCTGGTAACAAATTTGTTCTTAAGAAAAAAAAGCAAAAAATAAAATATGAGATGGATTTTTATAAATGTTATGGATGGACACACACAGAGGTCCTGTCAATCCATTTTGGGAAGTTATGGGGTGAAAAGAAATAAATACAAATGTATTTTGGTGCAAAACATTTTGCTTTTTTCTTCCACATACCTTGACATGCCTGTTCAGTTATGCGAAGACATTAGGACAGCCACATATTTTTTTGTTATCACATGTATGAATCACTCCATACTCCTCAGTAATTTTAAATTGGTTCTTTTCCCATAGAAAATAACCATAAATTTGATTCTTAGCTCATCCAACTTTAGAGCTTTCTGTCTTAAAGAGTCAAATTGTAGCTGATGAACACGTTTTGCATTTTTTCACATTGCATCTGGACTCTTCATCACCATAGTTTATTTTATTTTTTTCTGCACAGAGGAGAGGAAAAAATATATAGGTCCATGAATCAATCTAGATAATGGGGAAGGCTGAATGTAATAAATAATACAGTAACAACCCTAAACTAATGAGCTGTTGCTAAGGTACATTTCATAGGCTCATCCTCTATATAAAAACTCACTAATAACCCCTTGGTGTAATCAGATGATAAAGCTTTGCCATAAGGCAACACCTGTGCAATTAGAACTGCAGATTCTTTTGCACGTTTCATTAATTTCAGGATTTTGTAAAGGCACAATGACTACACTAATAATCTAGTCTACTTGACTCCATGTCTACTGGAAACAAAGTGTCTAATTAGATAAAGGTAATTAATTAGAGATAAATGGAGCTAATCAGGCTCAGTTAACACTAATTCTCTGAATTAAGACATTTTGGGACACCTACTATCCCGCTGACTTTGATATTTTGTGTTAAGAATAGGTTCTGGAGGAGTCAGAAAATACTAGCATTTGAGAATTGAGCAGTCTTTTGATGGTATATTTGGGCAGCCGAAGGTAAAGGAGAGTTTTCTTTCATATTGTGCTATTTCACCACCTTTCTATTGCAGCTTAAAGAATTCACTTTGTAGTTATTCCAATCTGTGCTAGTCTCCATATAAATTTTAATAACCTTTGCTATCATTTTTATTATCTGTCTAACCCACCAATGGAAGAAAATCACAAGTTGTTCTATCTCTTAAATAAAGACTTAACTTGTTACATTAAGGAAATGTCAAGACTCATCAGCCTATATCCTAAAATTCTGATCCTTTAAAGAGAACAAACACCTAAAATTCTGATCCTTTAATTCCGATTCTTTAAAGAGAACAAACCTCTGCTTTGCAGCGTTGGACTGAAAATTCAATGATGTGGAGGAAGGAGCAGGGGCTTTGAAGTCAAAAGACCTGAATTCAAATTCCTGTTTCATTTCTTACTAAATGAGTGATCTTAGAACTCTCTAAGTTGCCTTGATTGTAAAAAGGAAATAATACTAATTCACATAATACTGATTTTAACTCTACAGGATTTTAGTGAATGAGTGGGGTGACTATATTTAAAGGCTACTTATTATTACCTGTTAGGCTGGATTGAACACATAACCTAGCACCATAACTCGACCGACTACCCGGTGGAGTATAAAAAATGTTGCCTTTTCATCTCAACCCCATTGTCCAAGCCTGGAAACCTCTCACTTCTTCTCTCAAGACCTATTTTGAATCCTACCTTTTCTCAGATGCCTCTCTTGACAACTCTGGCCTACTAAGAGCATTCTCATTTCTGAAGGTTCGTGGCAGCTTTCAGTGGTACCATACCTATTAGCCTTGGCTCCAGAAATTCTTGAGTCAGTGATCCAGTCTTTCCAACACTGATGAGATGTCTGAGGTCAAGAACCTATTCTCCTGTGAGCTTTACCTCACTCACTGTCCTTTCCCCCCAAATCCCAACTTTCACAAAGAGGCCCTCCAGGGGACACAACAAAACAGCATTATTCATGAACTGTAGCCTAGTCTTGTCCTTGGGCAATCAGATCTACAAGATTTTTATAGTAACTGGGGTTTTTGCCATTGTTGAGCTGGGTTGAGCCCTGGATTGAGCCTTTGTGTTTGGGGACAAGATTACCTGATGAGAGGCCTGCTGTATGTCCCCAAGGCTTTGTGTGGCTTGTGTGGTATTAGCCTCTTATAACACACAATGTGGGAATGCCAGGAAGTGACCATTAGTATTTTATGACAGTCAGAATGTCTAGCAAGCAATCATATGACTTCTCCAGCAAACATTTCATGCTTGCTGGGCAAACATGGGCTGATTAGCACTCATAATGGTTAATTTTATATGTCAACTTGACAGGGACATGGGATGCCCAGATTTTTTTTTTTTTTTTTTTGAGTTGGAGTCTCACTCCAGGCTGGAGTACAGTGGCATGCTCACAGCCACCCCAACATCGACCTGCTGGGCTCAGGCGATCCTTCTGCCTCAGCCTTCCAAGTAGCCTGAACTACAGGTGTGTGCTGCCATGCCCAGCTAACTTTTTGATTTATTGTAAAGATGAGGTCTCGCCAAGGTGCCCAAGGCTATTCTCAAGCCCGTGGGCTCAGGCAATCCCCTCAACTCGGCCTCTCAAAGTGCTGGGATTACAGGCTTGAGCCACCGCTAGGGTGTCTAGACTAAACATTATTTCTGGGTGTGTCTGTGAGGGTGTTCCTGGATAAGATTAGCATATGAATTGGTGGACCGAGTAGAGAGGACTGCCCTCCCTGGCATCATCCAATCTATTGATGCCCTGAATAGAACAAAAAGCCAAGAAAGAAGAAATTCATTCTCTCTGCCTGTTTGAGCCAAGCTGTCAGCCTTATTCTGCTGTTGACTAGGACTTACACAATCAGCCCTCTGGTTCTTGGAGCAGCACCACTGGCTTTCCTGGGACTCAGGCTCTATAATATCATAAGCCAATTTTTATAATAAGTTATATATAATCATATATATATATATACCGGGGGTGTCAAAAAATGTATACACATTTTAAGATGTGTTAAGAGTTGTTTGCCATCATCAGAAGTGTCTGGAGGCTGATAGGAACCACTTTGAGCACCTCTTGTCATTGCAGAAGTCAAACATGGCTTGTATTCATCTTATTGAGTATTACAATTTTAATAGTTTTTTTCCTTTCTTAAAATGTGTATACATTTTGGGGGGGGCACCTTCTATGTATGTATGTGTGTATGTATTCTGTTTGTTCTGTTTCTTTGAAGAACTCTGACTAATAAAGAGGCCTTTAATGCAACTCCTTGGTGAGTATTCAGTGCAGGATGTTTGCCATGGAGAAACCATGCCAGAAAATAGAAACACATGTGGATTAGATGTCCAGGTTGACTAATTGTGGTTGCTGCAAAATGTCCACAATTGTTTTTCTTCTTTGTCTTTATGCCCTTTGATAGTCCCTTCCCAACACTGACTCTGAGCTTGGTCATGTGATTTGCTTTGGCCAATGAGATGGCAACAAACATGTCACAAGCAGAGACCTAAAAAATACTGGGTATCAGGGCTTGCTTGCTCTCCACCTGCTCTCAAAACCCTGAGCCATCCTGTGAATGAGCTCCACTAGTCTGCTAGATTACAAGAGATGTGTGGTCCAATGCCTCCATTCCTGTAGACAACAGTTGGTCAACTCTAAAAGTAGGACCACGTAGCTGACCAGCAGCTGATCACAGGGGCACCCCGAATCCAGGTGAGACCAGCAGAAGAACGACATGTAGAACTGAACTAAATCGATAGCTACTAGCCCTTAAGTTCTGGGACCATTTGATACACTGCAATAGATAACTGATACACTGATATAGGCTTTTTCACTGCTTACACTTAGTAGAAATCCAGAGAACACAAATCTTGGAAGATATTTAAGCAGAAGAATGATGGTAGCTTCAAGGAAAATGGAAGAGCAAAGAAGCAAGCTCAGTCTTGAGAAATAAGAAAATGGGTTCAGTGTTCATCTGTCTGGGTTGATGTGAATCCAAGTTGAAGAGATGTCAGACTGGAGTTGAAGATCTGGGGTTTTTTTTTGGTTTTTTTTTTTTGAGTTGGATTCTCACTCTGTCGCCCAGACTGGAGTGCAGTGGCCGGACGCAGCCTCGACCTGCTGGGCTCCGGTGATCCTTCCGCCTCAGCCTTCCGAGTAGTCGGAATTACAGGCGCGCACTACCACGCCCGGCTGATTTTTGATTTATTGTAGAGATGAGGTCTCGCCAAGTTGCCCAGGTGGGTCTTGAACCCGCGGGCTCAGGCAATCCACTCACCTCAGCCTCCCGAAGGTGCGGGATTACAGGCTGAGCCACCGAGCCCGCTTTGAGTTGAAGATCTGTATGGAAGGGACAGCTGAAGTTGTGGGATATGATGAGAATGCAGAGAAAGAAAGATTGGATCATACAGCAGGAGCTCAGGCTGAGCACTGCAAGAACGATTGAGTGGCCAGCAGAACCGATCGCTAGAAAGGATGAGCATGACAACAATAATGTCTAATAACTTTAGTGCAATTTGTAGCTTACAACGTCCCTTGGCATATATCTCATTTCAATGCATTGGGATCGAGAGGACCGGGATTTATGATGCCCATTTTGTAGATGACAAAACAGGTGCAAAATCATTCAGTGCTTTCCAAACATTACCTATCTAGTAAGACGACGAACCCCAAATGTCTTAAGTCCATGCCATTTTCACCTAGTAGAGCCAGGAAAGCCACCGACAACCTTTAAAAAAGCAGTTTCAGGAGAGCTGGGGGTGAGAAGCGTTGTGGTTGGGTAGAAGCAATATTGCACGGAGAGAACATACGAGGATGTAGAAGGAAGTAGACAGAGCTCTGCTGAGTGAAGGAAAATGGCTTGGGAGATGCCAGGTTTGAAAGGCGGGTGGAAGTGACAAGATTCTAGATGGGATGGAAAGCGTCGGTGGAGAAGGAGAAAAGAAATAGGAGAGCAAGAGAGAACACAAAAGGGAAAGTAAAAAGAGAATAGAAATCAATAAAAAAGAAAGTCAATGACAGAAATGTTTTAATTTTTATATTTTTTGACAGAAATGTTGTTTTTCTTTTTTTGAGTTGGAGTCTCACTTGGTTGCCCAGACTGGAGTGCGGTGGCCGCTCCCGGCCACCCCAGCCTCGACCTGCTGGGCTCCGGCCATCCTTCCGCCTCAGCCTTCCAGTGTTTTTAAAAAAGCAGTGCCCAAAACAGTATCCAGAGTATAGGTTAGAAAGGGGGCGGGGCTTAGATTTGGGAGGGGCTGAGAGACTGGTAGGAAGGGAGGAGGGAAATGGCAGTGAGAGATTTTGAAGGGGAGGAGAGGGAGGGTGAATCAGTTCACACCAGAATCTTCAAATCTCGAGGTCATTTTCAGTCCTGCAAAAGCCCTCTCCGGAAACATCAGTCGTGGGTCTGCCTCTGTAGTGAGAAAACAGAAAGGTTTCTAGAATTGCCTTTATAAAGCATACTGTCCTTCCTGGGCAGACATATTTAATTCTGTGATGGGAAAGAAATTTCTTGCGATAGGGACCCTTCATGATTACTATGTGAGTGAATGCACAAGAGAGGAGTTCTTGGGCCTGGAACGTTGGGCTGAGGGAGTGAGGGCACCAAAATTAAACTAGTTATTCACTGCTTTGCCTGGAATCCAGGGTTGTGCTGACAGGTGGAGCAGAAGTCCTCTTATGTGGAGAAGTCCTCATTAAAAAGTATCTTTCGGCTGGGCGTGGTGGCTCACGCCTGTAATCCCAGGACTTTGGGAGGCTGAAGTGGGAGAATTGCTTGAGCCTAGGAGTTTGAGACCAGCCTGGGCAACATAGGGGGATCTCATCTCCACAAAAAATTGGCCTGGCATGGTGGCACGTGCCTGTGGTCACAGCTATTAACAAGGCTGAGGCAGGAGGGTCACATGAGGCCAGAAGGTCGAGGATGCAGTGGGTTGTGATTGTGCCACTGCACTCCAGCCTGGGCAACAGAGTGAGGCCCTGACTCTAATAGTAGTAGTAGTAATAGCAATAATAATAATAATAATAGTGGTATCTTTTTACCCAGTTCCTGGACATTTACCATCAGGACTTCCTTCTGATGACTCAAGTCTTATTATTGCTTCAAGACAGAGGTGTCTCAGAGAAGTGACCCACTAAACCTTGTGGTCTGTTAGACTTTTCCTGACAGCAAGTTTTTTAGATGATGAGGATGAGGATAGATGGGGAAGGACTTGCCTCTGGATGCCAATAGAATATAGAAAAAGAACAGAAACTTCCCAAGCTACTACCCTCCTCCATACTCCCGCTTGTGCAAGTTCTGTGAATGTTTCTAAATTTCTCTCATCTTAGTCCTTGCCACCATCGAAACCACTCAACTCTTTCTCAAGGTGCCTCTGCAAACTTGGTACATCATCAGTGCTCAGACATACGTGGATGAACACATGAATATCTTCTCAACTGGTCTCTGCTTCAAGTTTGGCCCCCGTCAACTTATTCGTCAGTCTGCTGGCATCCTAATTATCTTTCTAAAGCCCAGGTTTGAGCTATTTCGAGTCCCTCATAGAGCTTCATTGCTTACAGAATCAAGTCCAAGCACCTTAGCTTGGAATAGAAGGCCTTTCATGATCCATCTCCTACAAACTCTCCCCTTACCCATCTGGCAACCCATTGAAAATTGCTTGTGTGCAGGTACATATGGGCACCTTGCTCCCCGACTCAACTCACTCCAGCCATACTAGACAACTCCTTAGATCCACAAGCATCTGACGTGCTTTAAAATAGACCTCACCTAAGTTGTTTCTTCCTAGAGCACTCCCCATTGCATCTAGTGTCCACTTGGTGAACATCTACATGAACTTTTGGGGGGGTTTGTTTTATTGTAAAGATATGGGGGCAAGTCAGGATTAGGTCCATAAATGGTCTACGTGCAGGTGAAGTTTGGGCCTCCAACTGGTTTTCACTTTCCCCCAGTTTAGGATCAGGTAGCCTTAGTAATGTTATGTGCCCTATCCCTCCTCCCCTGGCAGTGTTCTGCTATGGCTGATCTCTCTCTTGTAATATTGTGATAAATGTTCAGGACCCACTTATGTGTGAGAACATGTGAATATACCCGGAGGAATTCAAGCTATTCTACAAAAAAGATACTTGCACTTGCATGTTTATAGCTGCACTGCTCACAATAGCAAAAACATGGAACTAGCCCTGCTGCTGAAAGTGAACTGGATAAAGAAAATGTGGTACATATACACAACGGAGTATTACACAGCCATAAACAAGGACAAAATTATGGACTTCGCAGTAACTTGGATGAATTGAGTCTATCACGTCCAGTGATCTGTCACAGAAACAAAGAACTGAATATCTACTTGTCCTTTTAAGATCAGTGAAATGACTCCTTCTCAGTGAAGTGTTTCATGAACTCCTAAATCAGGTACCAGTCTCTCCTACATGTCTTCCCTTTATCTAGCTCTGTTACAGCACCTGGCACAGATGAATGACATTTATTTGTGGCCATGACTAGATGATCATGTCCCTGGAAAGTAGGACCATTTATATATTTTTTAATTATATTGTCATTCCAGGCATCTGTAGTGTTCTGAATAAATAATTTAATTGAGAATTTAGGCCAATTTCCCTTCCTTTTCTTTCCCCAAGAATTGTCTTGGATTTAGCATTATCTCAGCTTCTTTCTTTGTATAGCAAGAGCATAATTATAACCGTAAATGTTTTTTAGATTGCTTAGTTAAACATCTGACCTCAGGAAAAACCCTACAAAGGTTCATCGGCTTCTGTTCTGCCCCTGGAAATGCCCTAAGCCTCGTGTCCAGTGTCTGAGAGGTTGCGGCAGGCGCCTGCATTCTCCCCTTTCCTTGGGCTTTTGGGCAGTCTCTTTTTCCCTCATGAGTGTGCTCTGATACCTATTTGCCTTTTTGTATCTAGCTTTGCCAACGCAGGCCAGTGAGGCCCACCGGAAGGTGCACAGTGATGGGAGGATCCTACCCATGATACGTTTCTGCTTCCCCTTGTCTTGGAGGCTTCTGTTTGCTTTTTTAAAAAAAGAGCTATTTCCATGTGGGCTTCCTTGTGATGAAAGTTCGGCCTGTTATCTGGTCTACAACCCAGTGAGTTTCTAGAAACAACTACTTTCTACAATTGCCCAGCAAGATGTCCCCAGAATGGAACCTCTGTCTTTGAAGAAGGCAGGACGTTTTCCATTCTCCACTAGGATTCCTGAGAAGTCCATAGGCTGGCCTCCATGTGACCTCTACGCTCTACTACCTCGTTAGGAAGGAGTCCTCACTCTCCACTTTATTCACAGAAACAGAGAGTTGGCTTTTCAAATGAAAAATTGAGGCAAAATAAATTGCGCTGGGGTAGATAAAGCAGCAGCCACCGCCTTCAGCCTTGGAAGATCATATTCTGAATTCTCTCCCCTGGGCAGCTTAATCCTTCTTATATCTGAGTGTGAAGGTACCAGAGGCAGCAGATTCCTAGTAACCTGATCAAACCAAGTGCCAGGAATCAAAGTCACTGCTTCCTGGATGATTTCCACAGAACCCAGTTCTTTCATCCAGGTCTGGTACGGACTTGTGTGTCAATGAGCAGCGAGCGCCTTTCCCATTGGTGTGGACTGACATTCTCAAGGGACAAAGTTTCAAGGCCAGATAATGCCTGAATCTTGAAACTGGCTAAGGCAACTGAGTCAAGGCCCCAAACGCAGGATTGGGGCACAGACAACCTTTTGGTTTTTACATTTTTTTGGTAATATACTGTCAATTATTATACAGGATTTGTGACTCAGTTCTTTCCTCTTATTAAGTGAATGTGCCTATTGCACTATTGGTTATTTAACAAGCCACAGACATCTGCCAGAAACAGGGGTTTATTTGAAATATTTCTTCATCGAAAAAATACACTCTCCAGCACACTGAAAGAGTTTGTGTAAGTATACTTCTAGACCAGCCTAAGTAAGGGAAAGCATTGTTCTGAGAGAAATTTAACTGCATTGCAGTTGCCAAATATTTAATACTTTAAAGAGGAAGTTCTAAAATTTAATAGTTGATTTTATTATTACTCTTTGGATGTAATTAACTAGGGATGCACTTTAAACTGCTTTATCCTGGCTGTTGAAATGGATTTTATGGTTTTCACTGGGGAAAAAAAAAATTCTGTCAGACCATGGGCCTCTCCCTTGGTGCACATTATTAGAGTCTTTTTAGAGACAAGCAAGCAATTTTGCTGTCACTGGTCTTGTTCAAATAGAGTATGTTTATCTATGCAATACTCTTGGGAAAGGGTGTCAAAAAAGGATCACCAGTTAGCAGCTGACATAGCTCTTGCATGCACGTCGCAAAAGCTCCTCAAATAGCAAATGAACACATATATTTCATTTTTTATGTGGCTGATAAAATGTTATATCATTAAGTCAAAAGAACATATTTGTCCCATCTAAGTTGACTTTAGAACTAGCTCTCACTTCTAATACAAATGAGGGCCTTGTGGCTCAACAGAGGATGCGCTGCAGAAACCCAACAGCCACTCAGGACTTGAGGGAAAGCAGGTCTTTAAACACTGAGCACAGATTCTTTAATGGGCGGTCGGCACATCCCTGATCAGTTCTCACATATTTAAATACCAGTGGGCCACAGAGGAAACCAGGCTTTTCTGGATGTTTAGTTTAACTTGTGTATTCTTTTGTTTCAAATAACAAATCCTCATCTAATTGCTCTATTAAATCGAAGCGCATCCATTCATTTATTTCTCCAACAAATAAATACTAGAAAACAAACCACAGATAGATAGCAGGCACAATTCTGGGCTTTTGCAACAGTGTCTACAAAACAAAACAAGGGGTTTGCCCTCAAGGAACCTACAATCTGGAGAGAACGTTAAATAAGTGAGGGTGTAGACACAATTTAATCACAAATTAGAAAAGCTACCAAGAAAAAGATGGTGTGTTGAGGTCAGAGACTGCTGAGACCTTAGCTTTTTCATCTATAAAATGTTAATGATGACACCTGCTTTAGAGCTTGAGGGTTAAACAAAATGAATGTAGCTACATTTCCTGCTGCAGTGCTCCGTTTGCGATGAGATCAATCATATAATTGAATACATGGGGGAAGATCCATATTGTTGATGACTTTAAAATTGGGCAAGGGTACCCCAGGACAGAAGTTCGGTCTTCACATGTTGAGGTGATGTCATAGAGAGAAGGTACGAATTATTCTTGCTGTTTATTTAGAAGAGTAAGCATGACAGTTTACCGACTGGTTTCTCGTAAAGTACAAAGTATTCATTTGGCACAATTAGTCATTTTCTTGTTTTTAAGATGACAACTTGTTTTGTTCATTTTCAAGAGTTGTATAGAAAAGTATATTAGAGCCGGGCGCAGTGGCTCAAGCTTGCAATCCCAGCACTTTGGGAGGCTGAAGTGAGCGGATTGCCTGCGGCCACAGGTTCGGGAACAGCCTGGGCAACTTGGCGAGATCTCGTCTCTACAATAAATAAAAAAGTCAAAAATGAGCCGAGCGTTGTCACGTGTGCCTGTAGCTCCGGCTACTTGGAAGGCTGAGGTAGAAGGATCGCCAGAGCCCAGCAGGTCGATGCTGGGGTGGCCATGAGCGTACCACTGCACTTCAGCCTGGGTGGTGGAGTGAGACCCCGACTCAAAAAAAAAAAAAAGGAAGAAAGAAAGAAAGAAGAGCAGTATATTAAACCACAGACTATAACCTAAAACCCAGTGTTGGTCCTTCCAGATGTACATACAGAATCATAATGTGCATACTGTTGTCCCTCAGTATCCACAGGGGATTGGTTCCAGTATTCCACCTTGGACATGAAAATTCACAGATGCTGTAGTATTTATATACAACCTATGTACATCCTCCTGTATACACTTTAAATCATCTCTAGATTACGTATAATACGTAATGCTATGTCAATAGTTGTTATACTATATTTTTATTTGCATTGTATTTTATTGTTTTATTATTATTTTTTCAAATATTTTTTTATCTGTAGTTGGTTGAACCTTTGGGTGAAGAACCTGCAGGTATCAGGGTCTGACTATATTGGTGTGGTTCAATTCTTCCAGCTCCCTTTTTGTCTTTTTTTTTTTTTTTTTTTTTGAGTTGGAATCTCACTGTCACCCAGGCTGGAGTGCAGTGGCATGCTCACGGCCACCGCAGCCTTGACCTGCTAGACGCAGGCGATACTTCCATCTCAGCCTTCCAAGTAGGTAGAACCACAGGTGTGTGCCACCATGCTTGGCTAATTTGTTTTTGATTTATTGTAGAGACGAGGTCTCACCAAGTTGCCCAGGTTGGCTCAAAACCCTGGGCTCAGGCAATCCTCTTGCCTCTGGTCCCAAAGTGCTGGGATTGCAGGCGTGAACCACCGTGCCTGGATCCAGCTCCTTTCAATGGCATAATTTATTTTTTCATCTTTAAATTTTTATGGGTGCTTAGTTGGTGTGTATATTATGAAGTACATGTGATATTTTGATGCAAGCATGCAATGTGTAATAATCATATCAGGGTAACTGGGGTATCCATCACCTCAAGCATTCATCATTTCCTTGTGTTAGTAATATTCCAATTCCACTCTTAATTGTTTAACAGTATACAGTGAGCTGGGCTCAGTGGGTCAGCCTGTAATTTCAGCACTTTGGGAGGCTGAGGCAAGTGGATTGCCTGAGCCCATGGGTTTGAGACCAGCCGTGGCAAGTTGGCGAGCCCTCGTCTCTACAATAAAGAAAATTTTTAAAAATTAGCCTGGCATGGTAGCGCGTGCCTGTAGTTCCAGCTACTTGGAAGGCTGAGGCAGAAGGATCAGTAGAGTCCCAGCTGGTCAATGCTGGGATGGCCGTGAGTGTGCTACTGCTCTCCAGCCTGAGTGATGGAGTGAGACTCTAACTCAAAAAAGAAAAAAAATTACGGGGAATTATTGTTGACTGTATTCACCCTGTTGTGCTATTAAATACTAGATCTTACTCATTCTAACTATGTTTTTGTACCTGTTCACCATCCCTACTTCTTCCCTCTTCTCCCCACTACCTTTCCCAGCCTCTGGTAACTATCATTCTACTCTCTATCTTCATGAGTTCAATTGTTTAACTTTTAGCGCCCGCATGTAAGTGAGACTATGGCATAGTTACTTTGGGAGCCTTTTAAAGGAAATTCATTCTTTCTGCAGTCTCCAGTTTTATTGGAGGTTCAGATTCTTTTCTAAAGTACCTGATTCCCTAGGGTTCATTTTTCACCTCCTGAGACCTGGAGGGATCCCTGACTTGGGACACCCTACCCAAGATGTGACCTTTATGTGTTAACTTGACAGGGTTGAAAGATGCCCAAGCAGTTGGTAAAACATTTCTGGTTGTGTCTGTGAAAGTGTTTCTGGAAGCTCCTTTGAATGGCATAGTTTAAAATTTTATTTACAAAATTGTTATGGGTACATAGTAGGTATATGTATTTATGAGGTATATGTGATATTTTGATACAGGCATACAATATGTAATAATCACATCAGGGTAACTGGGGTATCCATCACCTCAAGCATTTATCATTTATCTGTATTAGAAATATTCTAGTTCAACTCTTTTAGTTGTTTTAAAATATACAATAAATTATTGTTGACCATTTAGCATTTGACTCAGTAGACCAAGATCCCCCTTCACCAATGTGAGTGGGTGATATCCAGCCCACTGAGGGTCTGACTTGAGCAAAAAGGCTGAGGAAGGGTGAATTCCACCTCCCTGATCTGGAATGTCCATCTTCTCCTGTCCTCGGACATGGGTGCTCCTGGCTTGTGGACTTTCCATTGGCTTTTCTCAGTTCTTTGGACTTGGACTTCAGGCTTCAGACTGAATGGATGTATTATACCACCAGCTTTCCTGGGTCTCCAGCTTTCAGAGGGCAGACCATGGGACCTCTCAGCTTGCATTATCTCACGAGCTGATTCCCATAACCATCCAGCCTCTCTCTCTCTCTCCATATATATATATATATGAAGCAGAAGGATCACCTGAGCCCAAAAGGTCGACGCTGGGGTGGCCATGAGCTTGCCGCTGCACTTCAGCCTGGGCGACGGAATGAGACTCCAACTCAAAAAAAAAAAAAGCCGGGCTCGGTGGCTCAGCCTGTAATCCCACACCTTGGGAGGCTGAGGTGAGTGAATTCCCTGAGCCCATGGGTTCGAGACCCGCCTGGGCAACTTGGCGAGACCTCATCTCTACAAGAAATCAAAAAATTAGCCGGATGTGGTAGCGCACACCTGTAGTTCCAGCTACTCGGAAGGCTGAGGTGGAAGGATCGCCGGAGCCCAGCAAGTCGAGGCTGCGGTGGCCGGGAGCGGCCACTGCACTCCAGTCTGGGCGACAGAGTGAGACTCCAACTCAAAAAAAAAAAAAAAAAAAGAAAGAAAAAGCAAAAAGAAAGCTAACAAAAAACCTGCAAAACTAAGCTGCTCCCCTCCAGTAAAGGAGCAAACAGGAGTTATATAATCAATTGCAATAACATACACATAATCAATATCAGATGCCTTGAACATGTTAATAGGTATTTCATGGATAAAATATTTCTCTGGTCAAACATACTGATAAATAAATGGTTAAACAAAGATAAACAGCTCGCCGGGTGGTTCCATGGCTCAGCCCCATAATCCCAGCACTTTGGGAGGCTGAGGTGAGTGGATTGCCTGAGCCAGCGGGTTCAAGACCGGTGGGGCAACTTGACAAGACCTTGTCTCTACATAAATCAAAAACTTCGCCGGGCATGTAGCACACACCTGAAGTTCCGGCTACTTGGAAGGCTGAGGCAGAAGGATCGCCGGAGCCCAGCAGGTCGAGGCTGCGGTGGCTGGGAGTGGCCACTGCACTCCAGTCGAGGCGACGGAGTGAGACTCCAACTCCAAAAAAAAAAAAAAAAAAAAGTGTGATGCTTCTGAGAAGGAGGGGCACAAAGGAGAGTGGGAGCGCGTGACAGGGACACCTATTATCGGAGGCTTCTGTGAGGAATACCACTGAGATCCAAAGGGCGAGGTAGGCAACAACGTGTTGGGGGGACGTGGTCATTAGCTGGCGAGAGGGTGTCCTAAGCAGATAAAGCAGCATGTACAAAAGACCTAACACAGAGAGGAACACCATGTGTCTTTACCAAAATAACTGCAAAAAGGTAATTATGTGTGGAGTTTAAAGACCAATGGGGACTCACACAAGATGAGGAGGAGGAAGAAGAGAAGGGGCCAAATTACGTAGGGCCTAGAAGGTTCTGTTAAGATATGAACTTTAGCCGGGATCGGTGGCTCAGTCTGTAATCCCATGCCTTTGGGAGGCTGAGGTGAGTGGATTGCCTGAGTCCGTGGGTTCGAGGCCCGCCTGGGCAACTTGGTGAGACCTCATCTCTACAATAAATCAAAAATTAGCTGGGCTTGGTAGTGCGCGCCTGTAGTTCCAGCTACTTGGACGGCTGAGGTGGAAGGATCGCCGGAGCCCAGCAGGTTGAGGCTGCGGTGCTGGGAGCAGCCACTGCACCACAGCCTGGGCGACAGAGTGAGACTCCAACTTAAAAAAAAAAAAAAGGATATGAACTTTATCTTACTTTCAATAAGAAGTCATTAAAGGACTTTAAGCTGAGATTGATTTAATCATATTTAACTTTTTTAAAAAGATCATGCCGTTGGCTTGTGGAGAACAGAGTGGGAAGTTGGACATATAAGGATGCAGGAGGGCTAGTTAGGAGGTTGTTGCAATTGTCCATGTAGGAAATGGTAGTTTGGACTAAGGTAGTAGCAGAGGAAAAAGAAGTGAATGGGTCCCAAAGATGTTTAGCAGGTAGACCTATTGATTGAATCTTTGGGAATGCTTTCAATTGTAAGTAGTAGAAACTTATTTAAAAGTAGGGGGGAATTTACTGACTTATGGAAGGCTGGGTTCAGGCACAGCTCAGTGACGTCTCTAGGGCCCTGGTTTCTGTTTGGCTGTTTGTTTTAATGTGTGTTGTTCATTTACCTGGTCCCAAACTTGTGCTCTTAATTAACATATTTTACATTATTCTTTATTTTTTCCTTCGAGTTGGAGTCTCACTCCGTCGCCCAGGCTGCAGTGCAGTGGCACGCTCACGGTCACTGCAGCTTCAACCTGCAGGGCTCAGGCGATCCTTCTACCTCAGCCTTCCACGTAGCCAAAACTACAGGTGTGCACTACTATGTCCAACTAACTTTTATTTATTTGTTTGTTTGTTTATTGTAGAGATGAGGTCTTGCCAAGTTGCCCAGGTTGTTCTTGAACCCAGAGGCTCAGATAATCCTCTCACCTCGGACTCCCAAAGTACTGAAATTACAGACTTGAGCCACCACGTCCAGCCATTTTACATTATTCTTAAGGACTGACCAGCAAAAAGATGAGATTACTTCACGATGGTGGGGATTTGACACTGCTATGAAGAACGTTCCAAGGTAACAGCTCCAAATGGATTGATGTCTGGTCAATTGCTGCTGCAACTCTCAGTGACTAGGGAACTTTAAATCACACAACTGTTATATATCTCATGAATATATTATTTTAATCCTCGCAACTATAACTTTCCCCATCTATAAATAGATAATAAAACCAAGGCATAGAAAGTTTACATCCAAGGTCATAGAGCTAGTGAAGGGTAGTGCTGAGATTCGAACCAAGAAGTTTGACTACGGAGTCTATACTCTTAACCGCTACACATACTGTTCTGCTCAGGAGGGAAATGGCTAAGGCGGTCAGTCAGTCAATCTGCTGCTCTTAAACACAAAGCCAAATGGCTTGATTAATTTTGCTGGGATGCTGATCTTTGGAGTCTGGTTACTTTTGAGTGGGCACAGCCCTTAGAGATGAGCATTCCTGTTTATAGCGATCCTCTCAGATCCTGGCATGGCAAGTGGGGAAAGGAGTTTTCCTAGTCAGAGGTGTGAAGCAGCTGGGCACACCAGATGATACAGGCAAGTAGGAATGGGTGTTATGACAGAGGATTTTTCTCTTGCCCCATGTTTGAGAAATCTTTATTCCTGCTAAACCATTTTTGACAGCATGACAGAACTGGGAAGGGTGAACAGAGGGCGAATGGTCCTTTGACTTTTTCCTTAAGCAAATAGAAACGATAGTCTTGTTCTGTCATTTTGTATTATCTGTGCCTTTTTGTTCCCATAAGTACGTGTAATTAAAAACTGAAGAGTAATCCTATTTTTTGTTAAATTACTTTTTTTCCTCTGAAGTATACTATCCCTAGCTTTTTTCCCCTTTCAGTAAATGATATAAACAAGCAAGAGGAAAGAAAATAAATAAATAAAACCCATAGCAAGCAAACCTCTGAACATTACTTAGTGAGAGAATTTTTTTCCCCTCGAATCAGATGTTGATCATAATGGTGAAAATAATCCTTGGTACTTTCTCTAAGCTTGCTCATTATCATTCAATATGTTCAACGGAATTATTAAATTTAAAATACTATGGTGCACCTGGTTGAGATGACGGTGAGAGATTTGGTTTCCTGTCTCTTCGTTAAGGATAAATTCAGCCCAAGGGTGTACTACGAACTTGGCAAATAGCATTATAATAGTGAGAGAATATTGCCTATTGGGTAGCAGGAGTTGATGATTAAATTTAAGTGTGTACTGTCCACGTAAAACAAATAATGCACTTTAAAAAAAAAACTTTTACTGTGAACATTCATCACTGGTGCTGAAGATGCACAGTTGCTAATTATTGTGTTTTTAACTTGTAATATACTGTAAATTTTGTATAATACTACTGTGACCTTATACAGAATAGAGGAGATGACAGGAGGTCTATAATTATTGTATGGGAAGGAAATGCCTATAATTATCTACTATTTTTAGGAATAGCGTGCATGGCCTCTTAATTTACATAAGCTTTAGACATTCACACATTTTCTGTCTTTGCTTGTGGATGATAAATTTTGCTCAAATGAAATCAGAAGACATACTGTTAGATGAGGAGTTAGCCAACTGGGAGCTTGATTACAATGAACAACACAAGCTTTGGTGCCAGCTAAAAAAAGGGAGCATTTATTTGGATGGGATTTGTTTAAGGCAAGATTCAAAACATTAAAAAAAAAATCAACAAAAAACAATGCCATATTACTATATTGGGGTCTGGTAACGTGTGATTATTTTTAGAGAATTGGTTAAATTATCTTGTGGAAAAGCATTAACCTAACAAAGAGAAAACCTCCAGGATATTTATCACATGGAGGGTGATTATGACAGCATGTTCTTATTAGAGATGAATATTTTGTGCTCATTAAGGTTACCCCCTTGAGTGCTCAAGGATGCAATGCGCTTTGCAGTGAAGCACTGTGGTTCTATTGTCTTGTGAACACTTGCTGTTGGGGTGGGGGGATGTTGGGGTGTTTCCAAATGGAGGGGCCTCCCAAAAAGACCTGACCCTGGCACAGTCTGGATCAGAGCTACTGAGCAATTGGAGGCGATTGGGAAGTTTTCAAGTCAAACACTCCAAGAATATCTCTGCAAGAACTGAGAGTGCTATCAAGAACCCTCTTGTCTCCTACTGTGGGATAGCAGGAGGGAAGGATGAGGATGGGCTTGGTCCCCAATGGTCTACAGGTGAGGCCCACTTGAAGGGAATTTGATACATTAGAGTCTAAACTCAAACTATTGGCAAACCAAAACTCAAGCTCCCTACTTTATAAAAGGATTTGTTAAATTACTTTTAACATAAAAATAATTAGAGGTGGCTTCCCCATAAGTCACAAGTTTTCCTGAAGCACATAATATATGATGATTTTGTTTGCTTTTTAGAAAATGACTATGACTTTCATGAACTTACTGGAAATTACAAATATGCAATTATAGTTTAAAAGACTTTACGCAACTGTTAAAAAAATATCCTAAGAAAGGAATAACTTCCCTCAAGCCCTTCTCCCCTACTCTTCATCTTAAAATCTAAAGCATGGCAGAAAAGCAAGTTAGAAGTTTTGGTTGGTTGTTTGGCTGAATGGGGGTTTAAATGGCCACATAATCGATAATTCTAAATGGTCAGGAATGTTTGGATGCAAATCTTGTCTAAGGCCTCAGTGTGCATATGCACCTTACATGTGGTTTGTTTGAATTGGGACTCAAAGGCTTACCTATTTATTGCTTGGGTGGTATATTACTTGAGTCTCTTCACCTGCTACTCTTCCCACTTCTTTTTCTCTCTTGTAATTTATTGACTGTAGAAACCCATTCGTTTGTCCTGCAGGATTTCCTGCATACGGGATATTACTAACGGCATCCTTGTATCATTCCATATATTTCTCTATCCCGTGTGTGTATTTCCTGTGGGCCTGTGATTAGAGCTAAAATCTCGATTAAGTTCAGATTTGGATTTTTGGCAAGACTGCTTCAAAAGTTGTGCTATTTTCTTTTATCAGGAGGCACGTAACGTCTGTCTCTCTTTCTGTATCTCTTTTTTTGTAGAACTAGCAAGAATTGACTATCACAGTTTAAATCTGTTATCTTATCAAGAACTGCAAAATGTTGATAATTCCATCATCTCATTCCCATTTTTTAGCTATTCTGCTTTGACAGTAAGAAACTTTCTCTCATCAACTATTTGATTACCTAGAGTATAACTAGTTTGATCAAACTCCATTTGCAAAGTCTCTTCTTTTTGTGGTAAAATATTTTGGATTTTTCAGATGTAGAAATCTTCAAGGGTTTTCAGTGAGATTCTGGAGCACAGAGATCAGTTTCGTGAATAGGTCCCTTCTATACACTCAGACAAGTATATATTTTCTTTGCAGATGATGAATCTTAACCTTTCCAGACTTTACTTACCAGCATCTGTACCTTAGAAGTGGCAATAATTATTCTTCTGACATTTACAAGGGATACCTGCTTATGTCTTCTGCTGGATGTAAGCAACTTGAAGGCAAGTTCCATGTCTGATTCTTAATTTTAAAAAAATATGTTCTATCCAACACAGTGCTTAGTACATAATAAGACTTTAGCAAATATATATTTCTGGAAGAATGAATAACTGCATGGTGAAGGCTTAGGGAAAGGGTCATGCTCTTAGGGTAAGCATCAGCAGTGTGGTCTGGAAGTAAGTACATTAGTCGAGGACTCATTTGGACTTGGACTTGAATCAAAGTCTTCTACTTTTTGTTCTTGGTCAAAATGCCCCAATTTCTGTCTGTAAAATAGCGCCTGCCCTAGCACTCTCACAAGATTATTGTCAAGATCCAGCAATCCAATAAGGAGCTGTGGTCAAGGACAAGGACTTGGCAGTCGAACAGAGAACAGTGTGACAGGTGCCCACTATTTACCCTCCCTGAGCCTGTAAAGTCATCTGTAAAATGAAAATAACAATATCTGCCTCTCAGGGTTTTGGCAAGAATGAATATATGTTAAGTAAACCTTCAGGGAAAGGTTTGTATTATTTTTTATGTGAAAGTGCTTTGGTAAATTAGAAATGCTATGTAAATTTTTGATTATTCAAAGCAGTGTTTTCCATGACCTGTATATTCCTGGTCTTTGCAACTCTCTTCTGTTTGGATGTGTTTTAGAAGTGATTTAAAAAATGCGAATGTCAGTTTAGTGCTCAAAACGGAGGATCATCACTGTCAGGATGCCAGTCTGGTTTGACTTGCTTTCCCTGGCCCTGGCACAGGCTGAGCGCTGGCTAGAGGCAGGGCCCTAGATGAAAGATGTCCTGGCAGCAGGAACATTAACACCCACTCTTGAGCCAGGAGGTAGGTGTTAATGTCTCTAGCTGAATTTCTAGCAGTGGAGACATTTAACACCTTCCCAGGATCCAGCAACCAGGCACCCTCTCTTTAAACCTAATTTGACAGGTGAAAGGGAGAAAGGGTATTTCCAGTTGAGTGGTTGAAAAGGTACATAACGCTCTGTGCCACAAAGACAGAAGCCAGTTATTGGAGGCTGAATGCTGTTTGGAGAAGGGGTCTTCTTTAAGTGAGTTGTCTGGAGAGTGACTCTGGTGAAACTTTTTTTTTTACTAACCCCACTTTGTATGGGCCAGCGGGGCACGTTAGGAAAGTAGTGGCTCAAGGACAGGGTAAAGATATATAAGGTTCAGGATAGAGTGTAAATCCACGTCTGGATGCGGCCTTAAATATGATACTGTTACTGGCATGGTTGCCTGAGTGGTTCTGTTCCCAGAAGGATCAGGAGATCCTTTGCTTGGGGACAAAGCATAAATGGGAAACACAGAGAAACTAGTCTCTCAGAAGGAAGAACAGGAGAAAAATGCCTCATCCAAGTTGCACCTTGAAGCTGAGTGTGACCAGCTTGAGGTCAATTTGGAGGATGCTCTGGGCATTCTAGCTACAAAGTTCATGGTGGAAGTCAGACCACTCTAAGAATGAACAAAAGCTCCTCTTTTGTCAGGGTTTGACTGACAGCAATGATGAATTTTGACTTAGACTGAGCTTGAAATGTGCTTGCTTTCTCTCCAAAGCTGAGGCCCATTTGCACAACAAGCAAAAAGACAAGATAAACAACTTCTGTTTAGACTTTCCAAGGTCTATTTCTCTGGATGACACCTCAAGAACTCTAGACACTACCTCACCTGGGAGTGAACCCAAACACGGGGGATCCTTTCAACATCCAAAAAGGGTCACTTCTTTGAAATGTGATGACTCCCTAGGACAACTTTCTCATTTAAATTACATGGATATCAGAGGAGCCCAGGCCAGGAGGTGAAGCAGAGCAAACTCACACTCTTTGACTACAAAAGCAAATGCATATTTTTTGATGAGCCTGCACTGTCTGCCTTTGCAGCTTAGAATGATGTTTTCTTCCTTTTTTGCCTACAAGGAATGTTGTAAGCAGGCATAAACAAATGTCTTCATTATTTATCCTAGTCTCACGGCACTAAGTCATCCTACGTGGAAAATTTGCTATGTTGTTTGGCTGGCAATTGCTTAAGCTAACGGGCCATAAGCATCTTCCTTGGAGTTGCATCTTGAGATCGTTCTCGTGCAAGTGAACACTTAGTAGACCGAAAGTTGTTATAAAAACTGAAGCCATGAGATTGGCTAAAATCTCCTCCAACACCCTGATCTCTGATACCTTGTAGCCCAGCCTCTACTGTGATTGTAAGAATAATCACCCCTCTTCATGAGGGCTGTGGCCTGGATGAATGCGTCTCCTGGAAACCTGGCTAATGGGGAGTCCTCTCTCCAAGTGTTTTGTTTTTTAGAATGATCATCCCTAGTACAGCAGAAATGGTAAGTGATAGCATGTTTTCCAAATGAAAACTCTGGTTTGGATGATTATTAAATACCTTGTTTTGTACCATAGTGAGAAAAGTTATTGAATACTCTGTCTGCTGATCTTTGTCATGAAACTCCCAGAGACTAGGCCAGAGATCCAGATGGAGGAGATATCTAGCCATCTGTCTGCAAGCCAGCAACATTCTCCTTGATTCTCTTTGCTTCCATCAGTGGTACCGCATTGTCCTGATTACCCAGGCCTAGGGATACCTATTCCTGAAGATTCATCCTTTGTTGTTCCTCCCCAATATGGCTAGGCCTTGTCACTTCTGGTCACAGGATTGTATTTCAGGCTGCATCCAGAAGTAAATTTCTAACCTATCCTGAACAACATATCAATAGCACTTTTGTACAGACCACAACACTCCTATGCATCCCAACTCACCTTTATTTTATTTTATTTTAAAAATGTGGGGTACAGTTCAGGATTAGGTATACAAGTGGTCATCTTACAGGTAAAGTTTGGACCTCCCTTTGGTCCCCACTTTGCCCGGTTTGGGTTAAGTTACCCTTACTGATGTTGCGTCCTCCCCCCCCTACCCTGCACTCCAGCAGTATCCTACTACTGCCAATCCCTTTCTTATAGTGTTATGGCAAATGTTCAGGGTCTGCTTATGGGTGAGAACATGTGGAACTCTCCAACTCATCTTTCTGCCAGTGCAGCACAATCAACACAGTGCCTATGGTTTATAGTTACCTATGTTGTCTTGGCACTACACTAGGTGTTTTGCTTGTGTTATTTCATTTGACACAAAAAACCATACTAAGAGGTAGGTACTCTTTTTACGCCAATTTCTAGGTGTCTTGCTCATGTCACATAACTAGAGGAGCTGGGATTTGAATCGAGGTGTGGTAGACCACATGTTTTATGACCCCAATTCTTTACCCCTTCCTGTGTCCTTGCCCTTTGCCATGTGACTTTGCAATTCCCCTATCAAGAGGTGGAATCCATTTTCCCACCCTTTGATTCTAAGCTCAGTCATGTGACTTGCTATGGCCAATGGGATGATAGCAGATGTGATGCAAACAGAAGCTGAAAGAAATGCTGGCACATTTCTGTTTGTATTCTTGTCCTTTCCTATGGTCATGAAGAAAAATATGTCCAGACCAGCCTGTTGGAGGATCAAAGACTTGTTGATCAGACCCAAGTCATTCCAGTTGTCCCAGTGTTGGCCATCTATGATCAACCTCTGGACTTGGACCAGCTAGCGCAGCAGAGCTGCCCAGCTGCCTAGGCTACAAAATCCATTACATAATAACTTTAATCATGTCATCTTCCTGTTAAAATCCATACCAGCAACGAGTTAACCAATCTTCGCATTCTTCTTCAATAATTCCATGCTGCCTAAAAGATAAAAATACACAAATCTGGTTTCTAGTCTGGCATGTAAACAGCTTAGAAGTAGATACTCTATTCCTAATAGCAAGCAAAGAACTGAGCAAACTGGAAAATCAACAACTCTTCCTAGATCACTCAGAGAAGCGGGGTCACAGGGCAAACCATTGCCCTCAAGATCAGAGAAACAGACAGAAAGAGAATCACAACTTACCTGAGCAGAAACCCACAAGCAGAAACCTCCACAGAAACCAGTGCTGGGGTAGGAAGATCTGAGCTGTAATTGATTAGTTGCTAAAAGTTCTGTGTGGACAAATGTGTGAGTTAAAAACTCTAGAGGATTCCCTACACATTTGAGAGTCTTATTTCCTGGGTATCTACCATGCTCTCATTGTGAAGATTGGAGAAACATCTCTTCATGCTTCTGGTAAAGAGAGAGGAAAAATGACCATCTTGAAATATACTAGAACATTCTGTTTTTCTTAATTGGGCTTGACCTCAAGATAAACTTTTTATTATTTATTAAAAAAAATTTAAACCAGAGTCTAACCTGTTGAATTTTGACAGACTAGTCAATGTGGAGAAAGGGAACTCTACCCATCGTTAGCCCCATCTAGCCATGCTGTCTCACCTAAGGTAGAGAGAAAACGGAGTCACCTGTGAAGTTCACAGCCTAGTGGCAGAGGCTCACTAAGAGACATATACCTCATCCTAGGACTATGGACAGTGTCCCAATCCCTGACACCTTACCACCACATCTCTAAAGTTCAGTTTATTTAAGTTATTCTCACTCAGCATATTATGTCCAGATTTTAAAAAAATATTACAAGGCATACTAAAAAACAAAACAAAACAAAACACCTAACAAAACATTGTCTGAAGAGACAGAGCAAGTGTCAGAACCAGATTCATTTGAGATTCTTGAGTTCTTTTGAGTTGAGAGGATCACTTGAGACCAGGGCTTCAACACCAGCCTTGGCAACATAGTGAGACCCAATCTTTACAAAATCTTTTAAAAAGTTAGCTAGGCATGATGGTATGCCCTTGTAGCCCTTGCTACTGGGAAGCTAGGACTAGGATTGCTCGAGCCTAGGAGTTCAAGGCTAAAGCCATACATGGGTGAGAGAGTAAGACAAGACCCTAAGTAAAAAAAAACAAAAAACCAAAAAACAAAAATGTGAGATATAGATGTGAGATATGGCAGGATTGTTGAAATTACTAGACAATGAATTAAAAGCAACTACAATTAATGTGCTAAGAGATCTAATGGAAAAGTAAAAAAAAAAAATACAAGAACAAATAGATAAGCAAATGTAAGCTCTAAGAAAGATAGAAGAATGTTGCCAATGGGCTCACTAGTAGACTAGACACAGCTAAGGAAAGAATCTCTAAGCTTAATTATTGGAGATTAAACAAAACATTTTTTTATAACTCATAGGTCAAATAATCTTTTTTTTTTTTTTTGAGTTGGAGTCTCACTCTGTCACCCAGACTGGAGTGCAGTGGCCGCTCCCGACCACTGCAGCCTTGACCCACTGGGCTCTGGCGATCCTTCCGCCTCAGCCTTCCAAGTAGCTGGAACTACAGGCGCGCGTTACCACGCCCGGCTAATTTTTTGATTTATTGTAGAGATGAAGTCTTGCCGCCCAGGCGGGTCTCGAACCCACGGACTCAGGCAATCCACTCACCTCAGCTTCCCAAAGGCGCGGGATTACAGGCTGAGCCACCGAGCCCAGCTAAGGGTCAAATAATCTTAAGATAAATTTTAAAATATCTAAATAAAATGAAATGAAAATACAGCTTATTTGTAGGATTTCATAAAAGCAGTGCTTAGAGAAAATTGCATAGCATTGAAAGATATAACATCAATTATATAGGCTTCTGCTTTAGGAAACTAGAAAAAGACAAGCTAATTAAATCCAAAATAAGTAGAAGAAAAGAAATAGTAAAAACTAGTGAAGAAATCAATGAAATTGAAAACAGGATATCAGTAAAGAAAAGCAACAAATCAAAAATATAGTTTTTTTGTGAAGATCAATAAAATGGATAAGCCTGACTAGAGTCAGGCTAATGAAGAAAAAGAGAGATAGGACACAAATTACTAATATCAGAAATGAAAGAGGGGAAAACATCACTACAGATACCACAGACAATAAAAGGATAGCTAAAGAATACTATGAAGAACTCTATGCTCACAAATTTGATAACCTACATGAAATGGGTTAATTCCTTGAAAGACACAGTCTACCAGAATGCACACAAGAATAGACAGACTGAATAGGCCTATGTCTATTAAAGAAATTGAATCAATGATTAATAACTACCCAAACAGAAAGCATCAGGCAAAGATAAGTTCAGTAGTGAGTTCTACCAAACATTTAAGGAAGAAATTACACTAGTGTTCTATAATTTTTTTCAGAAGATAGATGCCGAGGGAAATTTTCCTAACTCATTTTATGAGGCTAGCACTCAAACCAGATAAAGACATTACAAGAAAACTACAGATAAGTATCTCTCATAAACATAGATGCAAAAATCCTCAACAAAATATTAGCAAATTGAATCCAACAATGTATAAAAAGGATTCTATATCGTGACCAGGTGAGCTTTATCCCAGGTACGTAGGGCTTGTTCTACATTTGGAAATCAATTACTGTAATCCATCACATCAACATGATAAAGAAGACAAATTATATGATCATCTCAATAGATGCAGAAGAAGCATTTATAAAATCCAATACCAATTCATGTAAAAAAAAAAAATCTCGGCAAACAAGGAATAGAAGATAACTTCCTTAGCTTGAAAAAGAACATTTACAAAAAGCTTACAGTAACATTATACTTAATGGAGAGAAACTAGAAGCAGTTCCATTAAGCTCAGGAACAAAGCAAGGAGGTCTTCTAATACCACTGGTTTTTAAGCATCATATTGGAACTCCTAGCTAATACAATAGAACAAGAAAAAATTAAGATATACAGATTGTGAAGGAAAAAATAAAACTGTATTTATTTGCAGGTAACATGGTTGTTTTGTAAAAAATCCAAAAGAACCAGCAAAAAACTTCTGGGACTAGTAAGTGTTATAGTAAGGTTGCAGGATACAAGGTTAGTATGAAAAAGTCAATCATGTTTCTGTACATCAGCAATGAATAGGTAGAACTTGAAATAAAAACACAATACTATTTACATTGCCCCCCAAATGAAATCTAACAAAATATGTACAAGATCTATCTATAGAAGGAAAACTACAAAACTCTGACCAAAAAAAAAAAAAAAAAACTAAAAAAGGACTAAATGGAGAGATAGTTCATGTTTATGAATAGTAAGACCAATATTTTCAATATGTCAGTTCTTCTCTGTATGATCTATACATTCAATGCAGCCCCAGTGAATATCCTAGCAAGTTATTTTGTGTGGTTGTTGACAAACTGAATCTACAGCTTATATGGAGAGATAAAAGACCCTGAATATTCAACACAATATTGAAGAAAGAGAACAAATTTGGAGGACTGATGCTACCTGACTTCAAGACTTACTATAAAGCTATGGTGTGGTATTGGCAAAAGAATAGGCAAATAGATCAGTGGAACAGAATGGAGAGCCCAAAAATAGATCCACAGAAATACAGTCAACTCATTTCTGACAACTGATCTTCGACAAAGGCAAATACAATGGAGAAAAGATGGTCTCTTTAGCAAATGACTGGAACAGCAGCACATTCATGTGCAAAACAAAAAAAATCTAGACACAGAACTTACACCTTCACAAAAATTAACTCACAGAACTAAATGTAAAATGCCAAACTATAAAACTCTAGAATAGCATAAATTTGTTAAATATATTTGCTTCCTCGGCATTCTTTTTTAGGTCTGACATACATTACTTGAAACCCTGTCATACCCCCATTACCTTTGGCCTTGCTAGAATTTCCCCTTCCCCTGTGATTAGTTGCAATATAGGCCACTTGTTTCTCATCTCATTGACCCTAAACCAGACACAACCTACAGCTGCTGATCATGATAAAATCTAATTGTCAACACCAGAGTCATGTAAATAAGTCTTCTTTGTGTGTGTGTGTGTGTGTGTGTGTGTGTGTGTGTGTGTGTGTGTGTATTTTTTAACTAAACAATTCACAACTTCCATGGGAAAGCCTACTGAATAATGCCTGAAGACCTTAATGGATAATGCCCGTAGGCCTTAATAAAGGCTTAGTCCCAAAGGTCCTCTTTCTCACTCCCCACCTGATGGTTGAGAGTCTTGCTGCCTCCAGATTTATCAATGGACTTCTGTCAGCACCCTTAATCTCTCCGGGACCTATAAGTAATATATTTCTTCTGTTTTATGCATTTTGGTTTCTTGGTTTCACTTCCTCATTGTGTCTCACCTGACATACACACCTGAACTGAATTTTTTCCCTGGTCAGTCCTCTCCTAGAGAGTGGCTATTTTGGCTTACTGCTACTCTCAAGAGAAAGACTTCAGGACCAAATTATTTTTAAAAATCACAATATAGGAGATAATGTAGGAGAAAATCCAGATGACCTTGGACTTGGTGATGACTTTCTACATACAATGCCAAAGGCATGATACATTAAAGAAATAATGTGTTAGATTTCATTAAAATTAAAAAACTTCTGCTCGTGAAAGATACTGACAAGAGAATGAGAAGACTAGCTTCAGATTGGGAGAAAATATTTTGCAAAGGGCATAGCTGGAATGACTGTTGTTCAAAATATACAAAGAACATTTAAAATTTAGTAATGAGAAAGTTAACAACCCAATTAAAAAGTAGACACAAGACCTGACAGACACCTTACCAAAGAATGTGTATGGATGGCAAATAATCATATGAAATGATGTTACATATCACATATTCTCAAGGAAATGTAAATTTAAACAACAGTGAGATACCACTGCATGCCTATTGGGGTGGCCAAAATCTAGAAAACTGACAACCCCAAACGCTAGCAAGGATGTGGAACAATAGAACTCTCATTCATTGCAGGTGGGGGTACAAAATGATATAGTCACTTGGAAGTTTGGTGGTTTATTATTTATTTTCTTATTTTAAAGGCGTGGGGTACAATTCAGGGTTAGGTATACAAATGGTCATTATACAGGTAAAATTGCGCCTCACTTTGGTTTTACATCAACTGGTTTGAGATCAGGTACCCTTATTGATGAAATGTGCTCCCCCGCCCCCCGCTCTCTCCTGGAAGTTTCCCACTACTGCCAATCCCTTTCTTATAGTATTCTGGTAATTGTTCAGGGTCTGTTTATGAGTGAGAACATGTGGTACTCAGTTCTTTGTTTCTGTGATAGATCACTGAGTATTACAGACTCTAAATCTATCCAAGTTGCTGTGAAGTTCACAATTTTGTCCTTCTTTATGGCTGCATAATATTTCACCGTGTATATGTACCACATTTAAAAAATCCAGTCTACTTTTGATGGACAGCACAGTTAGTTCCGTGTTTTTGTTCTTGTGAATAATGCTGCAATAAACATACGTGTGCAGGCATCTTTTTCATAGAGTGATTTGAGTTCCTCCAGGTATACTACCAATAGGGGGAATATGGGGCTGTATGGGAGGTCTATTTTTAGATCTTTTAGGAATCACCACACTGTTTTCCACAGAGGTTGTACTAGTTTACACTCCTATCAACAGTGTAGAAGTGGTCCCTTTCCCCGCATCCTTTCCAGCATCTGTTGTTTTTTGAGTTATTGATGATGGCCATCTTGACTGGAGTTAGGTGGTATTTCAGTGTAGTTTTAATTTGCATTTCTTTGATGACTAGAGAGGTTGAGCATTTTTTCATGTATCTGTTGGTTGCTTGTATGTCTTTTTTTGAGAAGTGTTATTCATATCTTTTACCCACTTTTTAATAGGGCTGCTTGTTTTTTTCCTTTTATCTACTTTCCCCATATGAATGAGCAATTAGGCTCCTTGGTACTTACTCAAAGGAACTGAAAAATGTTCACACAAAAAAACTTGCACACAGATATTTATGTCAAAACTTGGAAGCAACAGATTGTCATTCAATAGGTGAATGGGCAAATAAACTGTGATATATCCAACAATGGAATATTATTCAGCATTAAAAAAAGAGCTATCAAGCCACGAAATGACATGGGGGAACCTTAAACACATCTACATGGTATATGTTTCCAACTATATAGCATTCTGGAAAAGGCAACACTATGGATGCAGTACAAATGTCAAGTGGTTGCCAGGGGTTGGGGGAAAGGAGGGAGGAAGAGGGGAAACACAGGGTTTTTTTGTTTTTGTTTTTGTTTTTTGAGTTGAAGTCTCACTCTGTCACTCAGCCTGGAGTGCAGTGGCCGCTCCCGGCCGCCGCAGCCTCGACCTGCTGGGCTCCGGCGATCCTTCCGCCTCAGCCTTCCAAGTAGCTGGAACTACAGGCGCGCGCTACTACACCCGGCTCATTTTTTGATTTATTGTAGAGGTGAGGTCTCGCCAAGTTGCCCAGGTGGGTCTCGAACCCTCGGGCTCAGGCAGTCCACTCACCTCAGCCTCCCAAAGCACGGGATTACAGGCTGAGCCACTGAGGCCGGCCTAATTTTAATTTTATTGTAAAGACGAGGTCTTGCCAAGGTGCCTTGGCTGGTCTCAAACCCGCGGGCTCAGGCAATCCACTTGCCTTGGCCTCCCAAAGTGCTGGGATTACAGTCTGAGCCACCGACCCGGGCCGGACAGAGGATTTTTAAAGCTGTGAAATTATCCTGTATAATACTACAATGGTGGATACATTTCATTACACTTTTGTCCAAATCCATAGAATGTACCACACCAAGGTGAGCCCTAGTAGTGTAAACTATGGACTTTGAGTGATAATGATGTGTCAGTGTAGGTTCAGCAATTGTTAACAAATGTACCACTCTGGTGGGACATGTTGGTAGCAGATGGTGCTTGTGTGAGGTCAGGGAGCAGATGAGAATTTTCTGGACTTTCTGTTTAATTTTGCTATGACTCTCAAACTGCTTTAAAAAATAATATCAGCCGGGTTCGGTGGCTCAGCCTGTAATCCTGCACCTTTGGGAGGCTGAGGTGAGTGAATTGCCTGAGCCTGTGGGTTCGAGACCCGCCTGGACAACTTGGCAAGACCTCATCTCTACAATAAATCAAAAATTAGCCAGGCGTGGTAGCACGTACCTGTAGTTCCAGCTCCTTGGAAGGCTGAGGCAGAAGGGTCACCAGAGCCCAGCAGGTCGATGTTGTGGTGGCCAGGAGCGGCCACTGCACTCTAGTCTGGGCGACAGAGTGAAACTCCAACTCAAAAAAAAAATAATAATAATGTCTATTTATTATTGTTATTATTATTTTGAGTTGGAGTCTCACTCATGCTGGAGTCCAGTGGCACAATCATGGCCACCACAGCCGTGAACTCCTGAGCTCAGGCAATCCTCTCGCCTCAGCCTCTCAAAGTGCTGGGATTACAGGCGTGAGCCACTGAGCCTGGCCTAAAATCTATTTAAAAGAAGGGTTTGTGTGTAGGGGGAGAATAAATAAAATAACTCACTAACTAAAGTAAATAAATAAATAGATTCAGTACAGATCCTGAGCCTTGACAAAATGGCACTTGAAACTTTGCTTTCTCAGTGTCCCATCACAAGCCTCTGTTCAAGCCAAAGCAACCTCTGCAAAGTGCCCTGAATATTCCTTGTTCTTTTCCAGCATCTTCCCAGCTCACAGCGTCCTCTCCCTGTCTCTCAACCACATTCTACACACTTTTCACAGTTCAGTGTTGGTTCTATCTCCTCTGGGAGGTCATCCTAACTCATCCTCTCTAGAAGCGATGTCTCCAGCCTCTGAAGGCTCCCACATCTGGCTCTTGGCTCTGCCTACCCTGTGGTGTTAAGCAGAGTGTGTGGTTTTTAATATATGTGTATTAGCATCTAGTGTGCAAATTCTCTCAGAACAAGGATTTTGCCATATGATTTGTGGCCTCTCTTCTGGTCTTGCTTGTATTTAATTCAAGGATTAAGTCAAAGTATCTAAATCTACATTAAAAATTCAAAGCAGTAAGTGGCCACAAAGCTACCACAAAGATGCATCTCACAGTCTCTCAGTGTCACAGTGTCACTGGTGGAAGTGGTGCCAAAAGTAGCATTCAAGAGCCACCTCTGCTCTCCAAGGTACTGAATCCCTGGGAGTAATCATTCCTGCCTTGAAATGAAAACTTCAGGCTCTTCGGGGCTTCCTAATGGGGCCACTTTAGTCTTACATGCCTTACTTCCAGAGGGGTCACCCCTTTCTATGTTTCCCCTGGGGAGAGTGAAGATGAACCCATTTCCAAGACTAAGAATCTGAGAACCTTTTCCTGAGGCAGCAGGCTCTTATTTCTGGCATCTCTCATCTTCCCGTGGAGTGCTGGTGCAGTGGTTCTCTCAGCTGGGCAGCTCTGACGATGAGGGTGGGAGAGGGCATGCAAACCTCCCCCATTCACTTCATGCCCCAAATGCACCCATACTGATTGAGAAACATGGCTCTAATAGGTAAACCCATAGGGTAAAGGAAAGAGGTTATCTCCGGGAGGCATGCTCCACTAGAAAAACCAGAATCCTTTTCCCTGTACCTTAATTATACAATTATTTCAGGTGAAAGGTATTTTCCCTTGCCCCAAATGACCTAAGCCATGATCTCAACCTGATCATTTTAATAGTCCCAACTTTAGAATGTTCAAGTCTCGACCTCAGAATGTTCCGTAGAGGTCTGGGTGTCCACAGAAACCCCATGTTTCTTTGTCCTTGTGAGTGTGAATGATCACACAGGATTTTGATAGCGTGTGTACCATGTGTATTTATTGTGCATACAGGTAGATACATGCATCACATACTAATTGAATTATTTTAAAAACACAAATCTTTTGCTGGGCTACAGAAACACACAGTAAATATCTAAATCTATAGACTGCTGACAAGCAGCAGCTTTTCTAACAAAAGAGAGTGGTTTAATAACAGTGTTAGAAAGCTGGCAATATGTTTGCTAAAATTTTTAATTAGGGACAGGCTTTCCCAGAGGCCTCTGAAGGCAAAAGGTGTGAATGGGGAAACTGTCCCAGCCTGCATGCTCCGTGGTGGCTGTGTTCCGAGCACAGATGGGCTGGTGAGGAAACTGTGAATGGACACATGATAACAGACTACTCTGTCATTCCAACATCAGCTCATTAGCAATCTGTCGGAGATTTTAATATGTATACTGGTAAAAATGCAGAAATCACACGATTGTTATATAACCGTGTGCATGTCTAACTGAAAAGGCCATTATAAACAGATTGGCGTAACACTATTAATAAAAACATAATGTCACGGGAAGCGCAGGCATTTGGATGCTTTTTGCTCTTGTTGGAAAATGACAATTCTGTGTGGTTTTAGGCCATCAGAGGAAGCTGAGATAGCAATGGTCTCGTGATGGAAATCATTAAAAAGTAAGCAGCCAGGCCAGCATGGTGGAAAATGTGAGGGACTTCACATGAAGCCACACCAAGTTTCCAAAGGATGAACGGTGACGTGTCTCAGTTCTGAGAAAGCCTTTGTGTCAGCACCTTTAAGTTCCCTTGGATCACAGAAACCTGGTTTCCAAATGATTTTAAACTTGCTAGTTAGTGGGTCAAATTGTTGCCATTGAAAATCTATCTATTTAGATGATGTGTACAAGGCAGGCTGAATTTGATGAAGAATCAGGGTTTAGCCTCTAAACGGAGAAAGAGAATAAACATTTATAAAGCATCTATTAAATGCTTAGTAGTTTATTCTTGGAATCTTATTTAGTTTCTACAACAACCCAATGAGATATTTCCCCCATTTTATAGGCGTGGAAGTAACTGAGCCCCCAAAAGATTGTGCGACTTCATTGAAGATAAAACGGTTGGTAAGTGGGGATGATTCTATCTGAATTTACTTCTTCAGGGCTTCAAAGCTAATCTTTTTTCCCACTGCATTATCTGCCTCTCAAGTCTTCTGTCATGTACACTGGGGGGTCACCTTTTAGGATCCTTATTGCCTTGGGCAGACAGGAGGGCCCCAGAGACTCAGAGCTCAACTTATATGGAGCCATCCAACTTCAACAGCACAAATGGACACTGATTTATTTGATATAAATACTTTCACATTTCTTATTTGGGGACAGCTCTGCTTCCGTAGAGGGGCATGTCTGCTCCTACCCTGGAAATGGAGAAATACCTGTGTTCTTTTATGCACCATCTTTTAAACTCCTGTAAAACCTTGGTGCTAGTCAAGCACAAATGACACAAAGAGTTAGACTCATGACCTGTAACACTGAGTCAAATTTTTTTGGGAAAGAAAAGAGTTCATGTATTCTTATTCCATTGATGTAAAGCTCAAAAATAAGTCAAACCAATGAAACTGTTAGAAATCAGGATGCTGGTTATTCTTGGGGAGAACAGAGACTGCAAATAGGCACCAAGGGAATTCTGGGACCAGGGTTTTGCCATGTTTCTTGATCTGAGTGCTGATTATATCAATGCATACGTTAATTTTGTGAAAATTTATCACGTTTGTAAATGTATGATTTGAACACTTTCCTTATGCACATCATCCTTCAATAACATTTACCCACAAAAAAGGAAGACAAAAATTTTTTCTTAACATGATTTAAATTTGACTCCTACTTGTCCGATTTTCATATTTTGTGACCTTGAGCAAAATTATTCTTTATGTGAAGCTTATAGTTGGAAGTTCTTTTGGAGTTGAGTAATGATAAGCTCACCTACCTATACATGCTTATGTCCTGGAAATGGAGAAATACCTGCGTTCTTTCATTCTCATCTTTCAAGCTCCTGGCAAATCTGGGGGTGTGTGTGTGGGGGAGGGTGGTTAGTAAAGTGCAAATTTTACACAAGCCAGCTTGGGGATAGAGCTGTCTCATTTGGGAACCCCTTGTGGGTAGCAATCACCTGTGCAAACGGCAAGGGCAGGCACTCCCCTCCCAGGAACCAGCTTCTTTAGCCAGCATGCAGAGCTCACTCTCAGCTGGGGTCTTCTCTCCATTCCTGCTCAACTCTTCTCACTGCCAGGCTCCAGTGGAAGAGCCCAGGGAGAAGGATTTATGCATCCACAGACCCAAAGGGCTGACTGAGGGCTCTTGAATATCTTGCTTATCCACGCCTCAAACACATTTCCTACCTTGAAGCATATGCCAATCTTCATGACCCAATATTTGTTATTTCCAAGATAAATACAAAGGGGGGTAGGTTGTCGAAATGCTGCACCGCACAGCCTTTGCCAAATCAATACCTCACTTCTAGAAGTGTATCTTAAGGAAATCACAGGTTTGCAAAGATATTTCTCAAAGTGTGGTTTGAGGGCTACCAGCATCCATGTCACCTGCAATGCTTGATACAATGCAGATTCTGGGTCTTATGATTTTCTTACTGAAGATGTGCTCATGCATCCATATTGGAAAAATATCACAGATAATTCTTTGTCACATTAAAGCCTGAGGAGCCTGGTGTGCAGGGTTGTTATTGCAATATTATTTTTAAAAAGAACAAAAGGGGGCAGGGGAGCCCAAATGTTCATTAGAGACGGATTAGTGAAAATCATGATGATACAATCATGTTCTGCAGCTTTAAATATATGATGTGGATCCATACTTATTGGCATGGGAAAATGTTCAAGTATATATACATATATATTGCCAAATGCAAAAAACAGGTTGTACTATGGCATGTGTTATCTGATAACATTTTTGTTTCTAAATATGCATGTGGGCAATGCCAGAATATCAACAGTGCTTATCTCTAGATGATGCCTTTATTTTTCATTATTTTCTTCTATTTTTTTGCAATACACATGCATTACATTTATAATAGAATAACTCAAGAATGTTATTATAAAAAAAGAAAAATATTTGATTTCCTACCCATAGAAACGTGTGGGTGGTTAATTCAGAAGATAGCAGTGTCTTTCTGATCCCTTTAGGGTATGGAATATTTGAAAGACATCTCTCTGTTGTTCCATAAGGTTAGCCAATGTTGCCAACGGAGAAGAACTTTCTGAACACACAGTGGTTTTATGGCTGATATTTTATACCACAGGGATTTTTACTTGCTAGAACAAATGCCTAATTTTTATTTTTATTTATTTATTTATTTATTTATTTTGCAAGGGATAAGAATGGTGAAAGAGGGTTAAGAAATGCATTCTCTAATTTGGGGAAGTGAATCTGGTGCCTGGGAAAGACTGTCTAACTCTTGTATTTAGGAGATTTGCAGCAGTGGAAAAGACTTCTGAAGAAAATGAAGGGTCGGTGAATTGCACTCGTATCCTGCTTCTTGTGCTTTCTTTCCACCTCTTAGCCCTGAAAGTATTTTCTTCTTCTTCAACTTAGTTTTGTAATGAAAGAGATGGGGAATGAGATCTACTGAAAATTCTGGGATTTTGTCTCTCAGACCACAATCTTGAGAGTGCCTTTCTCCTAATCCAGTTCTGTCTTAAATGTTGTCAGGATGTACCATAATTGGTTGTGGTAAATGACACTGGAACCACATTGCTACTCACTATGGAAAAGATATGAGCTCAGCGTGCTGCTGATCAAATGCATTTCTGCATTAAAACTATTACAGGCAGAATGCCTCCATGGGATTCTTTCCTCCTAATAGTTTTCTAGGGTTTGTGCTGAAAGGGTTCTGTCAATCAAATCTGAAAATCAGCTTAACACCCTGACTCGGGTTAATAAAAATGCATCTGCCAGGATCTCAGCTCAGAGGCCACTGTTCTCTGGTTCCAACATTACCAAGCCCCACTAAAAATGCCTCATTATAATTGATACTCACTGATAATACACCTTTTGTTTTTAATGCCAAGAATGCCTCCAGAAAGAGTCTGACTTACACAAAGCCTGCTAGAAAAGAGACTCCATATCAAAGGCAGAGAGCTAAAAGGAAATAGGACAGGCTAAATGTATTTTCACAAGTCCCTTGGAGACAGACTTGGTGCAGATTCTGATTTTCTTGGATGGCTTGGATAATGCACCACAAACTGATACGGAAACAGGGAAAGGGACCAGATGATGCAGTTGTGATGGGGCCTCTGATAGCGCTCTTAACAATTAATGGGAAGATGAGAATTCCAAATGTGAAGACTTATTTTACTAAGGAACACAAGATGTCACTATGCAGAAATCCCATGACAACTGACATGCCTGTGAGAAGAGAAAATACCTCTTGAATCACTAAATCACTGTCAAGAGTTTCCATATCACTGTCTCTGAGTTCTTCTAAGATCAAGAGTCTGGACCAATGGATTCCAGATCTCTTAAAAGAGAAATCTAGTTTCAGGAACAGAGATACCCACACAAAAACAACCCACATTAAGAGGACATTAAGGAGGTCAAAGCACTGGAGGGAAGGATGATGGCTTTCAAACTAATTTTACTTTCTAGAAGGTTTCTGCTGGCTGCCTCTGAGGAAGGAGAAGATAGAATAAACAAAGCCTGGTTGGAGAGGGTATTTCCAGTGAGAATTCCAGTGAATTTGCAGCCTGATAGAATATCATTAAGGTGTACAACAAAATGAAAAACCAAGGAAGGAGCATTATTAAGTACTCCAGTGTTGTCTATCTGAGAGTTTCCATTTGAAGGCAACTGGAGTGACTTTCCAGGAAGGGAGAAGGAAACCATTTTTCAGATGGTAGAGCTATTTTCAGGATGGTTTTAAGGAAGCATTCTGGGCATAGTCTTCTTCATACCGCCAAAGTGGCTCTGTGGCGTGGGATCACCTGATGCTATGAGGAAAACTTGACTTCTAATTTGCTTCAGTTTCCTTCTCAAACATGAATTGCCTAAATTTCCCTGGTCAAGTGAAAAGAATAAGCATAGGCAAATTGAGCATGTGATTGTTTTATTATGTTGGCCTGTATCTCTTCCAAAGGTATTTCTGTTCAGGTTATCTATTCTGGTGTACATCCCCCCACACTGGGAGCAAGTGGGGAGTGGAAACTCTTACTCTCCTTAAGATGAGTCATGATGGATACACAGCGAGGACTTGCGACATGCTACACTCTGGACTGAGCTCTTTATAAATAATCATTCTCTCCACCTGGTTCCCACACAACGTTTTAGCATATGAGCCCTAGATTATACTCAGGCTCTGCACTTCTAGAAAGCTGACTCCTTTGGGGATTGGGAAGTGAGAATATGATGAGTGTGTGTAGGAGAAATATATAGCAGAGTTGATCAAAAGTGGGCCATAGTGATGCCACCCACCTCTTCTAGGCAGACATCACGAGTTGATCATGGCATGCTTTTGTGGTGAGTCTGGATTCAGTATCAGACTTCTTCTCAAGAGTTCTAAGCCATTCACTGGAAATGGCACTCAAGAACACTATTTATCATCCCATGATATAAAATATGGGATCTAAAAAAATGAACTGAAGAGGAATAAAATGAAAAGGTAAGAATCTGGAGAAAGAAAGGCGTGAAGCTACGAAACTTGAGCATTGCTTCTTCTCATTTTGTTTTTTATAATCCCTTTCACGTTAATAAAAAGTGGGTTTCAAGGTAGGAGTGGCATCCTCTGTTGGAAACTAACAGTGATGACACCTTTACATACATTGTCACCTGTGACCCTTAAGAGAGTCCAGTAAGGTAAGATCTGTAGCCCCATGATCCAACTGAGGAAACTGAGATATAACTCAAAAAAAGTAGAGTCATTTGCCTGATACCACATGACTGTTGAGTGGGATTTAGAACGTAGGACCATTTCGCACCAAATGCAGTCCTCTTTTCACAACACCATCTGGGATCACACCACCTGCAATTAATGCCAATTAGTATTGGACCATGCTCCGTGCCATTAACTCAAATCTGATCTTTTCTCCCCTCGCTTCCTTGGCTTCCCAGTATCTGGGCCCACTGATCCCTCTACTTGCCATGATGCATCGAACCAAGCAGACTTGGGGCAGGATTCCCTATTCAGTATTGCAGGGAAGTTGATATGGGAAAAATATCACCCACTTGAAATGGCTTTCCCACGTTCTATAGTACAGTAGTTTAAAAAAAAAAAAAGGGTTGGACTGGGACCTTGTTTTGAAAATGAAACTAAAATGTAAGAAAATAGGTGTTGCAGGAATTAAGTCTGTGTAGCAAATTGTTTTAAGTCTTAGTGGCATAAAATAGTCAAGTACTAGGCTCGCAGTCTGTGGGCTGGGAACTCAGTCTGGGCACAGCACACGGTTCAAGTGGTTCTCCACCATCATTCTCTGACGTTAAGAAATCCTTTCTCCCCTACTTACCTTTGTAGCTGTTGGAACTCAGATCATGAATATTTCTTTTTTCTTTCTTTTTTTTTTTGTGTGTGTTGGAGTCTCACTCTGTCACCCAGACTGGAGTGCAGTGGCCGCTCCCGGCCACCGCAGCCTTGACCTGCTGGGCTCCGGCGATCCTTCCGCCTCAGCCTTCCAAGCAGCGGGAACTACAGGCCCATGCTACCACACCTGGCTAATTTTTGATTTATTGTAGAGATGAGGTCTCGCCAAGTTGCCCAGGCAGGTCTCGAACCCGCGGGCTCAGACAATCCATTCATCTCAGCCTCCCAAAGGCGCGGGATTACAGGCTGAGCCACCGAGAGTTCTTCCCCCCTTGCTCCCACATCGGCTCAGCATCTTCTTTCCTTGACTACAGTGCCTCATCGCTGCACACTGTTGCTTCTGGTTATTTTCTTCCTATAGTTGAGTTCCACCCCCTGCCTCTGGCTATCTTCTGTGCCTTCTGCTAAGCTGCAGTGCCATGACTCATTCTAAGTTTCTGTTTCTGGCGTCTGTCTAGATTCTCAGGGCCATGACATGTTTGAGACAATTCTTCTCCCTGGGATCTAGACTCGGCCATAGTCCCAACCCAGTAGTTTGAGCCTGGCCCCTATGGAGAAATGGCCCTCCCCTGTCTGCCAACCTGCGCTCTGGGCATCGCTTTCCTTGGTTTCCTCTTCCTGTGCTCTGCCCACATATTGGGACACTTTGCTTCAATGAGCTCAATGAGGGAAAAGCATCTAGTTCCATGCTTTACTCACAATGGGCACTAAATAAGTGCTAGAATTCCTTTATGGAGAATGAGGTCCCCGAGGACCCTTGTTTTCTAGTCTGGGACTGGAAATGACCACTCTCCTTAGCCAGGTCTTTCCCACTTGTCAGAACCTGTTCTCTCTCTACTTCTTGTGCCTCTACCTCCTCTCATTCTTTGATTTTTGACTCAGCATCTGCTGAAAGTTCTGGTAAATCTAATCAGACATCTTCCTCAGACATCTTGACACCAATGTTGGAAGAGCCCAGAACAATTTCACACTGTAATTACCTTTCATAACAACAAATGTATATTGATAATTCAACCTTGCCTCTCCTGTTACCTTTCAACTCCTGCCTCTCTCATCCTGAGAGCCACAATTCCTACCAGGGTGCACCTCTCCACTCTTACCCTCTGCCGTCTGTAGCCAGGCCAGGTTTCCACTTCAGTCCTAATTGCTTGTCTGTTTCCTCTCTCTGATATCCACGCAAGTGAAGAGTGTGTCTTCTCCCCACTCTACGAAATCAGTGGTGGGGTGATAGCCCCTTATTGTTCCACTGTTGCTTCCTAATCATGCTTCTAAGGTACTCAGGTGAGAGTGGAGTAATAGACTTTGGAGACTCCAAGGTGGGAGAGTGGAATGAGAGAAAGGAATGAGAAATTACTTGCTGGGTACAATGTACACTATTTGGTTGATATTTATACTAAAAGCCCGGACCACACCACTATGCAAATATCCATGTAACAAAAACTGCACATATATTCATTAAATCTATAAAATAAATAAGTCCTCCGGTGATACTTGCTTATTATTCATTCATTCACCAATCAAATACAGGGGTGCCAAAAAATATATACATATTTTAAGAGATGCTACCTGCGTATTATCTTTCGAAGTTGAATTAATTTACCATAGCAATGTGTAGTATGATGTTTGCTCAACTGTGCTGCTGCCATTTTCTTTGACTGTCTTTCCTGTCATATGGTGATGTTAGTATTCATTTGATCAACGCCATCTTTTGCGTGAACATTATACTTGAAATGTATATACATTTTTGGTACCCCTGTATACATTGCACCCTGCCTATGGGCCACATAGCATGGACTCTGGTTGAGACTGAGTTTGAGGCCTGGCTCTTCTACTTGCTACCTGGGGGATCTACTTCACAGGGTTATTATAAGAACTGAGTTAAGTCATATAAAGTTCTTATAATGGCACTTTACACATAGACATTCTCAACAAGTATTAGCTGCTGCTAGTATTATTACTGCTGCTAAGTGCCAGCACTGGGCACATCTATAGAGGTGATCATATAGAAATAGTCAAATAGGCAAATATAAGAAAGAAGGATGAAGACTGAAGGAGGCTTGATACTTGGTGCTCAGTGCACAATGGGAGGAAATCTCAGAGGGTTTGTTAAAAGAGAGTGCTGGGCTCTACTGTATTCGTTGCTTATTGCTGCTGTAACAAATTACCACAAGCCTA
>JAPVLO010000323.1:262500-320000 GCA_027257055.1 Cephalopachus bancanus
TGAGTTTTCGCCAAGTTGTCCAGGCTGGTCTCAAACCCATAAACTCAGGCACTCCTCTCATCTCGGCCTCCCAAATTGCTGGGATTATAGGCTTGAGCCACTGTGTCCTGCTGACCCATAGTTATCTTTAAAGAGAGTAGTTCCATCAAAAAGGAGATAGTGGCACTAGGACAAGGTCATTCTGGCTGAGGAGTGACTGGTTGCTCAGGAAATAGGTGAGGTAAGGGACAACAACTTTCTCTGGAAGTTTGGATGTGAAGGAGAGGACATACTTGGACAGAAGCTTAAGGATGAAGAGAGATATTTAAGATGGTTGTAAAACTGGCCCCAATTCTTTATCCCACCCTGAATCTACACACCCTTTGTGATGTGGATTTGTAGCTCCTCCCATCCAAAAGTAGAGTCCATCACATGAAAAAATGCTCAGGCTCACTAATCATCAGAGAAATGCGAATCAAGACCATATTGAGATACCACCTAACTCCAGTAAGAAAGGCTCAGCCTGTAATTCCGAGCTTTGGGAGGTTGAGGTGAGTGGATTGCCTGAGCCCGAGGGTTCGAGACCCGCCTAGGCAACTTGGCAAGACCTCCTCTCTACAATAAATTAAAAATTAGCCGGGCGTGGTAGCGCATGCCTGTAGTTCCAGCTACTTGGAAGGCTGAGGCGGAGAGATTGCCGGAGCCCAGCAGGTGGAGGCTGTGGTGGCTGGGACCGGCCACTGCAATCCAGTCTGGGCGACACAGTGAGACGCCAACTCAAAAAAAAAAAAAAAAAAAGAATGGCCATCATTAAAAAAACAAAAGATGTGGAGAAAAAGGAATGCTTCTACACTGTTGATGGGAATGCAAACTAGTTCAACCTCTGTGAAAAACAGTGTGGTGATTCCTAAAAGAAGTAGAAATTGACCTTCCATATAACCCAGCAACCCCCCTTCTGGGAATATACCCAGAGGAACTTAAATTACTCTTCAAAAAAGATACCTGCACACACATGTTTATTGCAGCACTGTTTACAATAGCAAAAACATGGGACCAGCCGTGCCGCCCTTTGAAGCTGAACTGGATTAAAAGATGTGAGGAGCACATGTCATCCACAAGGGGACCTGCGTAATGAACATTGGTATATCTAACCCTGAATTGTACCCCACATCTTTCAAATAAAAATTTTTTTAAAAAAGAAAAAATATGTGGTACATAAACACAATGGACTATGACACAGCCATAAAGAACAAAATTATGGACTTCACAGCAACTTGGATGGATTTAGAGTCGATCATACTCACTGATCTATCACAGAAACAAAGAACTGAGTACCACATGTTCTCACTCATAAGCGGACCCTGAACATTTACCAGAATACTATAAGAAAGGGATTGGCAGTCGTGGGAAACTTCCAGGAGACAGCGGGGTGGGTGGGGAGCACATTTCATCAATAAGGGTACCTGATCTCAAACCGGGTTATGTGGGAACCGAAGGAAGCCCAAATTTTACCTGTACGATGACCACTTGTCTACCTTATCAGGAATTGTACCCCACATCTTTAAAAACAATTTTTTTTAATTAACAAAAAAAAGTGAAGTCTATCTCCTTGCCCAGGGTTTGTGTGACTTACTTTTGCTAATAAATGAGGCAGAAGAGAAGTGAGATTGTGCCAGTTCAAGAGGCCTTGTGTACTTCTGCACTTCCTCTCCTCTCTCTTTCTTTCACATGTGCACACACACGCACACGCACACACACACACACACACACACACACACACAAACACATACACACAGAGACATGCCCAACTACCATGAGAACAAGTCTGAGCTAACTTCCTGGATGATAAGCAATCAGTGGCCCAGTCACCCACTTCATGATAACGAATAACTTGCTAATTGCCAGGCACATGAGTGAGACCACCCTTGACCAGCCTGCTCCAGCCGGTCTACCAGCTGACACATCCCCAGGAGCTACTCAGTCAGCTGAAATCAGCCGAGCCTGGCCCAGGTCAACAGAATTGGCCAGACGACTCTTCAACTTGTGAGTCATGAAAATGCTTACTATATTAAGCCACAAAACAGTGGGTGCTTTGCTACACATCAGTAGCTAACTGATTCAGGAGACTGCCGTGAGGTTTTTGTTATATTGCATGGCCATGGAGGAGATTTGAGCATATTTACACATGTGGGGAAAAGACAGATTTAAGATTCAAGAAAGAGGGAATAAGTGATGGGAGAAAGGGATTTCAGCAAAAGCTCTGGTGGAAGATTAGCCTGGGAAAAGGCGAGTGCCTTTTCTGCTTTCATGATAAGAGAAGACGATAGGGACGGGAGAAGGCAGTCCTGGGCACCTCAGCACTTGGCTGGGGCTTCAGCCCAACGCTGTGGACAAGGCGGCAGCTTCTCCAACTGTATCTCTGGACATGCTCACATTTAACATCCAACCAAAATTAACACTCCAAACTCATGCATTTCCACATCTGTCAGAGCTAAAAGGGGCATCTGAGACAGATTTCCTTTTGTTTTCACTGGCGTGTCAAATGCCACAGTGACAGCAAAGGAATAATCTTCAGTTTGTGTATAATGAGGTCTGAAATTTCCGTCTCCACACATTGATCATGAATCTTATTTCACTAGATAAACTGACAGCAGAGTCTCAGGCACTTAAACAAAATTTTGAAAAAAAAATAATCAACACTACCACCCACATCTATGGTTGTTTTTTTCCCCCCCTACTGTCACTTTCATGGTTTAGTTATTTTGTCTATAAGCACTCATTTCCAGTTTTTCTTTCTTTTTTTTTTCTGGATTCCTCAACAGTCAAATCAATCCCAATCCTAGATATAACTCCTCTGTTCTTAAAACTATGATTTACTAGAAAGACAACTGATTTAGGAGGTAGAAAAACTGAGTTCCAGTCTTTTTTTTCTTTTTTGAGTTGGAGTCTCACTCCACCACCCAGGCTGGAGTGCAGTGGCACACTCACTCGACACCCCAGGGTTGACCTGCTGGGCTCCGGCGATCCTTCTGCTTCAGCCTTCCAAGGAGCTGGAGCTATAGGCAAGTGCCGCCATGCCCGGTTAATTTTTGACTTTGAGGTCTCGCCAAGTTGCAGGGGCTGATCTTGAACCTGTGGGTTCAGGCAATCCACTCACCTTGGCCTCCCAGATTGCTGGGATTACAGGCTGAGCCATCAAGCCCAGCCAAGGTCTAGTCTTGATGCAGTTGTTAACTGGCAAAATTACCTAGGCTAAGTCACTTAACCCCAGTTTTCTTATCTGAAAAATGTAATCCCCCAACAGGTATTTCCTGGGGAATTTCCCATGTGCCAGGCGCTATTCTAAGTGCTTAGGATATATCTGTGAAAAAAATCCAAGACTCTCAGCCTCAGGGAGCTTACATTCTAGAGAAGTCAGACAAGGAGAAACTAATACAATAGACAAGATGATCATATCATATGACCAAAGATGCAAAGTGTTATGAAAAAATTAAAAGTAAGAGAGGTTAGGGGCAGGTTACAGGTCAGGAGACACCCCTGAGGAAGTTACTGGAAGAGATGAAGGTGTTACCATGAGAGCATCTGGAGGAAGAATGTTCTAAGCAAAAATTCCTAACAGTGTTTCCTCGTCTTTTCTCTACACTGCATTTATGCTTGTTGACCTCAGAGAAGATGTATACTATGTATAACCTTTAAGGCAGTGTTACATGGTAGCCCAAACCTGAGAGGGGTCGTGCATAAGGTTCTCTCCATACTTCAAAGAAGTCACCTGGATGTCCAGCAGGGAGAGACATTGGTTTATTAAACTTATGGGCTTAATAAAGATTGAACTGATTGATGGTGGCATGTCGGTGAAGAATCCATGTCTTGGGACAGTATTCGCCAACAGTTTTATAATCAAGCAAGTTAATTATTCAAATTCCTCTGCAGTGTTTACAATCACATTGATTAAAAGTGACTGACTACAATATCTTCAGGTTGCTTGGTTATCTGCATCCGAGGGGTTACCTGCATCCTATGACTCATTACTGGGAATATGTGCATATCCATCAGAGACCAACCTTGACCAGAGGTAGCTCCCTGGGGGACGAGGCAAGAAAGAAGTCAGGTAGAGAGGAAAACAGACTAGGACCGGATGCTTACCTCACAACCAGTCTTGTATGCCATTCCACACATTTCTTTGAACTGCCAACAAATGGCCAACTGTTCCATCCTGGCTAGCCCCATGGGCACTAGGTGCAAGAGTCTGTTGCCTGTGCTTCCTTTCAGACACCTTCGTGTGGTATTTTCCTGCTATCAGAAAGGTCACGTTTATGATATGCCAAACCTCACATGCATATTTCCTACGCACCTTCATACTCTGCACAGGGCAGCAGACGCAGGCAACTATATTTTTTTAAAAGACACAGCTCTTGATACAGTAGCTACCATTTCAGAATATATCTAAGGTACCAACTGCTTTACATTCTTTATTTCCCCCGATCCTCACAACACACCTGCCTTCCTCTAACGCTAAGAAGGCTAGCATTTTTCCAATGTTACAGACAAGGAAATGCAAGTTCAGAAGTTTCAGAAACTTACCTGTAGTCACATAGCTAGTACATTTCAAGGGCAGGATTGATTGCCAAGTGCACATTCTTTCCGCTACCCCACACTGTTTCTTTTGTTCTAAGTAACCTGTCACCTAACTGGGAAACCAGATATATATAAAGTATATAGGACAATTAGAGTCATTTTAAGGCATGTAGCATAGTGGTTAGGTGCTTGGGCTCTGCAATCAGACAGCCTGAGGTCAAGTTCCAACCCTGCCACATCCTGACTATGTGATCATGAGTAAGTTCCTTGACTTTTCTGAGCCTCTGTTTCCTTATTTGTCAAATATAAATATTATGAGGATCCATTTCATAAAGTTGTTGGGAGGATTTAGTGAAATACTTATAAAGTGCTTAAAGCATGGAGTCTCTTACACAATTGTTAATATATGTGTTAGGTCAGATGGTGGGGGTGAGGGGTGAGAGGGGTCTGTGATCTGGTGCTGCGGGTAAGATGCAAAGAATTGCACAGAAGTTAGATTGGAAAATATAGTATATTTAGAAAGTAAATGGAAGAGAGAGAGAGAGAGAGAGAGAGAGAGGAGGTTCACCTCCCCAAGGTAGGGGAGGGAGCCAAAACTTAGGTAAAAGCATGGCGGCCATTGCTCAATGAACACATGGCCTGGCCAGAGCATAACAAAAACAGTAGTGCCAGGTTTGAGGTTGAATGGGCCAGTCACATAGATGAAAGAGACAGGTGAAAGACAAATTCTTTAGAAGATGTTAATCTCAATGTCTTGTGACTCACCCAGGGTTCAGGGAAAGGATTATTGTCTAGCTTAAGGAGACCAGAGAAAGTCCAACATTTTGGGCTCTATCCTTTCAATATATTAACAGTTCTTCTCGTACATTGTTGATTTTTTTAAAAAGTATATAGTTCTACTACACATAAAGATATTTCTGGAAGGATCAGAAGAAGGCAAAAGGAGCTGGTCATAGAGCGCCTCTGAGATAAGACTTTTTCACTTTGACTATTTGTACACCCTGTGTACTTTTAAATATAGAGCCCTATGATATTTCTCATTCAATAACACAGTTCTATAATTTTTGAGAAATCGGTTATTATTATCACTGTAAGGAAGGTGGAATAAATAAAATGTCATTTGGGTAAACTGACTTGGAGATTTCTTGAATGTGATTAATTGAACAGGACTTTGAAGCAGGTGTAGAATTTTGATGACAGAATAAAGAACAGGGAGATATTTTAAGCGAAAGATTCTTGCAAAGTAGAGCATCCAGGTGCGCATGAGTCGCTAGTCACTGCAGTCTATCCAGTGATAATTGTTTGGTGTTGTGGAGACAACTCATCTAGGCAACAGATGAGAGTCAAGGTGGGGTGTAAGTGAGAAATTGGCAAAAAACCTTCCACCTCAAACACAAAAATTGGGAAACTGCTTTTGTTATGCTCTGGCCAGGTCATCTGCGAAGAGATCACCAGTTGAGGCCAATTCCATGAGCCCAGGAGTCCCGCTGCCAGAATTATTCTGGTTCATCAATCCAAATTGAGCTGGAGGAACCTTTGACATCCCCCTCTCTCTGCCTGCAGGTCAGCTGTCTCCAATCCTGAGGTCGTCACTCCTCAAGAGGGGATAATCCCAGGGACAGCAGGACCTGCTTCGTTACTTGGATTTAGGAGTGAGAAACCCATCAGGCAACTAAACAGTAACAATGACCCACCATTAAACACACTGGGAGAAGAGCGTGATGAGAAGTTTGTACAAGAAGCATCCAGGAGCACTTGCTGACAGTGCCCGCAGAGACGCAGACCGCTGTGAGCTCTGCCCACTGAGCTGCGGTAAAAATCTCTCTTCTTCCCCAGGGACGAGTGGATGTGGGCACCGTACCAGCTCAGACAACGGTCAAGGCATGGACTTAGAGTGAAAAGACTTTGGGCTGGTGAGTCACATAGGCTTGGGTCTGATTTTTTATTCTTTCACTTATTTGTTGTATGCTTTGGCCACATTTAAAACTCTCTGGACCTCATTTTTTTTTTTTTTTTTTTTGTCTGCAAAGTGGAGCTAAAATCTACGTGGAGCCCTTTAAGAGAATTAAATGCAACAGCATTTGAAAAGCACAAGCTAGGTACTTCCCTTTGTGGAAAAAGAACAAGGTATGGTGCCAATAAAGGAACCCAGACAATGAAAACTGTTCTCAAAATTTTCCTTGGTCCTAGACATTCGACTTCAGAATGTATGTTTCTTTCTTTTGCTCAGATACCAGGAAGAACAGGGAGGAAAAGAGAGAGAATGAGAGAGAGACACACACAGGCAGAAAAACAGAGCGACATGGGAGGAGGGTAGAACAACAGAGAGAGAGGGAGAGAGAGAGTGAGAGAGAGAGAGAGACAAAGAGACAGATAGAGAGGGAGACAGAGAAACAGATGGACGGAGACAGACTGAAAGAGAAAAAGAGAGAAAAGGTGGCAGGTGGGGGGGAGAGAAAGAGAGAAACAGAGACAGAGAAAGACAGACAGAGACACAAAGAGAGGGACATTGAAAGAGAGAGACAGTGGGGGAGAGAAAGACAGAGACAGAGACAGAGAGACAGACAGAGAGACAGAGAGAGAGGGAGAGAGCCAGAGAAGGAGAGAGACAGCGAGAAACAGAGAGAGACAGAGAGAGAGAGAGAGAGAGAGAGAGAGAGAGAGAGAGAGAGAGAGAGAGAGATGGGGAAGGGCAGGAAGCCAGATTTGGGCTCTAAAAGAAGAAGATTCACTCTAAATCATTTTCAGACAATGTTGCTCTCCTTCTGCAAACACTGGGGTCACAGGCATTATGCCAAAGAAGTCAGCAGCCTGGCAGATATTTTAAACTGATTCTGAGACCGAACGACAGGCCATTTACACCATATGCCACTGACACGTTAATCTAGGCAAGGATGCTCAGCACCTGGGGAAATTCATGCTGAAATGCCACTTAGGCAGGGCACACCAACTCCAGCGGCAGAAGTTCATCAAAGCAAACAGCGAGGGCGGCCAAGAAGAGCGAACAGGGAAGGAGGAACGGACAGGAGGCGCGTGGCCAAGGCTTGAAAGATTTTCAGAGTTGCAGACACTTCACTGTGTTTCGAGGAGAGTGGCAGATTCAGCAAGATATCAAAGCTGGTGATTTACGGGCTGGACAAATGAACATTTGCTAGTCTTGCATCTATTATGCGACATGGCCACCAACCCCATGGGCCTTGTATTCATTGGCCAACACTGGGCGATGCTCCAGTCCCCCGGAATGACCTGCTTGATCCCTGCAGCTCCATTTAAAAACTCCAAGCAAGTGGCTGCTGAGTGACTCTAGGAGATGCCCAGTGTCAGAATTTCCAGGATCCAATTTGGTGGGAGCACTTTGGGCCTTTGGTCTTCCTCTCCCCGTTGCCCGGCCCCATTTCTTGGTTCCTCTGAGCAGTAATGAGCTTCTCCACCCCAGCATGAGGGTGGGCTCACAGCCAGCACATGAAAAGGGCTGCGCTCACGTGGGGCAAACCACTCTATTTCATGGGCAGCTCACACATCTCTTTTTTTCCTTCCTCTGTGATGCAACTATACTAATGATTTTATAAAATAGGAATAAGGCAGTACTATGGCTTTCTGGGTAAAAAAAAAAAAAAAAGAAAGAAAGAAAAATAAAAGTCACACAGCAGGAAAATTGCAGCAGACATCATCAAAGAAGCTCAGAATAAAATGCCCACCCATCCTTGTCATCGGACCAAATGATTTTCCAGGAGCAAAAGGAACGTTCTAACTTAGGCATCTTAATCAACAAATAAAATCATTGCCTTAATTGTCTTCCTCCAGGCAAACAAGGCTTAACAAGATCAGCTCTTCTTGTTAATGTTAGTTATTTTTCATAGTCAGAAGAATCTGAAAGATCATGAAAATAAGATTAGGTCACGAAAGAATGTGGGTGAATAGTTCAGAGTTGCTGTTAACGTGTGGGTGCTCCTTGCCCTCTAATGACCATTGGCAATTTAGTAAACCCCATCCCTCAGTCTCTGTTTCTTCTTAAGCTTGTACAGAATAACCCCATCTGCCGGGGATGTTAAGAGAATTAAAAGAGATGTATGTGTTGCAAGGATCGCACTTTCTGGCACGTGGTCAGGGTACCTATGTTAAGATGATAGGCTCGATCTTGGAAGCTACACGTCCCTTGAGTGTTTCAATGGAGAAACATTATTTCTAAGAATTTTTAGCAGAGACTAAATAGAGGGTTAAGTCAGAAAATCATAACAGGCCCATTGGGCTGTGTTATGCATTATGAAAAATTTGTTAGAAGTAGAAGAGTTAGTTTTTGTTCAGAAGTAGCTTAAAGTCAGCCCTGAAGAACAATAACACCACCCTTAATCCAAGAGCTGATGTCCAGCAACTCCTTGCTTTTTCTCTACACATCCATCTTAAATGAGATTGAAACACTCTCCTGCAGTCGTCTCTTAAGTGATCTCCCTACATCCATCCTTGACCCCTTGCAGTCAACCACAGGGCAGCAAGGAGCTCTATAAAATGCAAAATAAGTCATATCATCTCAAAATCTGCTGATGACTCCCTGTTTCACACAAAATGAACCCACAGTCCTCATTCGGCTTGCAAAGCCCATTATGGTTTGGGCCCAAGTTACCTTCCTGAACATCTCTTACCTCTCTCTTCTGCTCACTCTCTTCCAGCCACACTCGTCTCCTCAGACACACCAAGCATGCTCTTGGACTGCTGCTTCCTCTTTCTGGAATATTCTTGTCCCTTGTGCCCATATGGCTCGCTTATTTTCTTCATTTAGGCTTCTGTTTAAATGTCATCTGACCAGAAAAGAAAAGGTTTCCTTGACCACTTTTCTTTTTTATTTTTATTTATTTTTTTGTTTGTTTGTTTTGAGTTGGAGTCTCACTCTGTCGCCCAGACTGGAGTGCAGTGGCCGCTCCCGGCCACCGCAGCCTCGACCTGCTGGGCTCCGGCGATTCTTCCGCCTCAGCCTTCTGAGTAGCCGGAATTACAGGCATGCGCTACCACGCCCGGTTGATTTTTTTAAATTTATTTATTGTAGAGATGAGGTCTCCCTGCCCAGGCGGGTCTCGAACCCACAGGCTCAGGCAATCCACTCACCTCAGCCTCCCAAAGGTGCGGGATTACAGGCTGAGCCACCGAGCCCGGCTTCTTTTTTTTTTGACTTGGAGTCTCACTCCATCGCCCAGGCTAGAGTGCAGTGGCATGCTCACGGCCACCCCAGCGCCAACCTGCTGGGTTCCAGCGATCCTTCCACCTCAGCCTTCCAAGTAGTTGGAACTACAGGCCCACACTACCATGCCTGGCTAATTTTTGATTTATTGTAGAGACGAGGTCTCGCCAAGTTGTCTGGGCTGGTCTCGAACCCGCAGGCTCAGGCAATCCACTCACCTCAGCCTCCCAAAGTGCTGGGATTACAGGTTGAGCCACCGAGCCCAGCCAGGATAGTTTAAGATATGTGCGAGGCCAGGTGTGGTGGCTCAAGCTGTGGCTGACCAGAAGGCTGGGGATTCTGAGTGGAGGCTCCCATGTTAGGAAGCTGAGTTGAGGCTGCCCTGGAGAAGAGATGGGGTGAAGAACAGGAAGGTGATCACCCAGGTTGCTGAGAGCACAGGATGCTCCTGGTTTAAATAGGTTTCTACCCTGCTGCTGTCTACAAGGTAGAACACCAGCTTTTGCTGTGATGCGGTACAGTACATGGTTAAATAAACATGCTTTGGAGCCAGGCGTGCTAGCTTACATCTGTCATCCTAATACTTTGGGAGACAAAGGGGCTAGGATTGCATACGCCCAGGAGTTTGAGACCAGCCTGGGCAACACAGCAAGACCTCGTCTCTACAAGATATCACAAAATTAGCTGGATGTGGTGGCACATGCCTGTAGTCCCAGTTACTCAGAAGACTGAGGCAGAAGGATCGCCTCAGATCAAAGGTTTGAGGCTGCAGTGAGCCATGATTGTGCCACTGCATTCCAGCTGGGTGACAGTGTGAGACACCGACTCAAACAAACAAACAACATGCTTTGGAGTAGGACTGATCTGCTTTGAGTCCTAGTAGACTGCTTGAGAAAGTGCCTTAACCGTCTCACTCTTCAGTTACCTCATCTGTCAAGTGGGTATGATAGCAGAACTTACTTCAAAGATTTATAATGAGGGTTCGATGAATTAATTGCACATAATAAGTCCTTCATACAATGAGTCCTAGTAAATAGTAGCCATCACTGTTATCAGAGGACATACACACAATGGCTTTTATTTTATTTTATTTTTTGAATTGGAGTCTCACTCTGTTGCCCAGACTAGAGTGCACCACAGCCTCAACCTTCTGGGTTTTGACGATCCTTCTGCCTCAGCCTTCCAAGTAGCTGGAACTACAAAGTGCTGGAATTGCAGGATGAGCCACCAAGTCCGGCCCACAATGGCTTTTAAAAGCTAAAAGAAACCCAACTAGAACAGAATAACATGAATAGGAAACATCGGGCAGTTAAAGAAAACAGAAAAGGCTTATTTTCGCACAACACAAAGAAAGTGACCTTAAGGAAAGTCCCACAAAAAGTATTCCTTCCTGCCTGTTGTAAAAACAAGTGCCCTAAGATATCTGAGGCATCTCAGAGATACTCAGAAATTCCTTTTAGCCTCCACGCAAAGCAAACTAATCAACAATAATGGCCATGTTGACATGATCAGAAAAAGCAGTGGCCCAGAAACCCGTGGGCAGGCTCATCGCCTCTTGGAATCCATAGCGCATATGGGTAGCTTGGGCCTTTCCCCGTTTCTCCAGTGTATGGCTGGATTAGCCAGGCAAACGCAATCTGCCTCCACATCAGAGGGAGGACCGTTCCAGGCGGAAAGGGCTGCAGCTGTCACGGATGACCCCCATGCATCCTGAGAATACAGTGGTTTGCTGCAGCCAAGTTTTGGGGGGGAAGGGGAGAAATAATCTCCTTCCTACCTGAGCTGCCTACCAGGCTTCCTTTCCTCATGGTTCGTATGGGCACGGAACAATTGTGGTGATGATTCCGGGCGCAGAGTGGGGCTGGGAGAATGTCAGCATTTGGGCGTTGGTCTGACAAGCTCTCCCAAATATCAGGATGACTTTCCTTTTCGGTCTTCTGCCTTCAAGGTGCACTCTCCGGTGCGAAAGTTCTCCGTGAATCTGCCTTGGCAATTAGCGTGAAGACATAAATGCCCTTTGGCAATCATTAGTTTCTTAATCATCATCTGCCTTCCCATTATTTTCCAACAGAGCCTGACCCGCTTCATTTTTGTGTTATAAAAACCTTCCGTTCTTTTCTAAGTTCAAAAAGGGTCGTCTTTACTTTTTCTCTTTTATTATGAAAGTGATGCTTGCTATGAGGAAAAATATCAGAAGTTTAGAATGGTACAAAGGGAAGAGTAAAAGCTTTCCTCCCTACTCCCCAAGAACCACCCGTCCCATGCTCTACAAGTTCATCCCTGACAACAGCAAGCTGTGGATGAGTCTCGACATTTTTCCTTTCTTCTTTTATGTTTTCAAAATCAGTGAATTAATTTTTTGAGTCAGAGTCTCACTCTGTCACCCAGGCTAGAGTGCAGTGGCACACTCACGGCCACCATAGCCTCAACCTGTTGGGCTCAGGGGCTCCTTCAGCCTCAGCCTTCCAAGTAGCTAGAACTACAGGTGTGTACCACCACGCCTGGCTAATGATCTTAATGATTTGTTTTAGAGACAAGATCTCGCCATGTTGCTCAGGCTGGTCTCAAACCCCGGAGCTCAGTCAATCAACTCACCTCTGCCTCTCAACGTGCTGGGATTACAGGCATAAGCCACCGTGCTCAGCTTCCCCCTTTTTTCAAGGATTGTACCCCCTTCACACAACTCACAAATTTTGCTCTTAAGCAGCTTACTTTTTTATTGAACAACATTGAGATTATCTTTTTGTGTGTCCATATAGATTTACCTCATTCTTTTAAAAATGTGAATAGTGTTCTGTTGTGTGGTTTTTGCCAGAAATTGTCTAACCAATCCCCTATTAATGGGGTACATAAGACATTTTCAATTTTTCCTATTACAAATCATGCTGGGCCAGGCTCTGTGGCTCAGCCTGTAATCCCAGCAGTTTGGGAGGCCCAGGTGAGTGGATTGCCTGAACCTGCAGGTTCGAGACCCACCGGAGCAACTTGGCGAGACCTCGTTTCTACAATAAATCAAAAATTAGCCGGGCGTGTTAGTGTGAGCCTGTAGTTCCAGCTACTTGGAAGGCTGAGGTGGAAGGTTCGCTGGAGCCCAGCAGGTTGAGGCTGCTGTGGCTGGGAGCATGCCACTGCACTACAGTCTGGGCGACAGAGTGAGACTCCAACTCAAAAACAAACAACAAACAACAACAGAACAAACCATGCTGGTAGGTGCACCCGTGTACATAGATTATTGCGTATTTATGAAAGTACATCTCTAGGATAAGTTTTCCTAGGCAAGTTTGCTGAATTTGATGATGTGCACGCATAACATTTTAACATACGTCGCTAAAATTTGAACCAATGTATACTCTTGTGAGCAGGATATGACAGTGCCTATTGTTCTACACACTTGTAACATTCCTGAGTATCCTGATGAAGTAGCCTACATTTTGAAATCAGGCAGAGCAGCTTCTGAAACCTGGCTCTGCCAGTCATTAGTCATGTGACTTCTTGCGCCTCAGTTTTCTCACCTGTGAAATGGCGGAAAAAATAGTGTCCTTTGGATAGATCTGCTGTGATGGTCAAGCGAAATAGTGGCCATGAGAAACCCAGTGCAGTGTCTGACAGACAGTAGCCACCCAGCACGAGCTACTTCCCTTCACTATAATTTCCTCACCTGCCTTTCTTATTTACATCTGCTTCCCATTGCTGTGCCTCCTCTTCCCAGAACGCCCTTTCTTATTCTCCTGGTGAATATTCCTACCATGAAGTAGAAAGAGACACATAAACTGGGGTTTGAGAATCTCATTCTTTTTCTTATTTCATCTGTGTTTGCATGTCACCAGAGAGGTGATGACACTTCTCTGGGGCATCATTTCTGGGGATTTGGGCATTCTTTGTGACTTGGTTACAGAACTGATAAGCTAACTAGCAGATTCCTTTTGTGTCACTTTGTGCACATTTAACAACCCCACAAGGCTATAGAGAATTGAGTGAAGAAGTGACTTTTGTGGTTATGGGGTGACTGGAGTTTCTCCTTCAGAAAAAGATTCCTGATTTCCATCACTCCCAACTTGCCCTCAGTACCTCTGGTCACAGACAACAAAATATTTAAAAACGACTGGCAGCTATTATTATTCATTTCCAATCTATGAAAGCTCAAATAGCCATTTAATCATGGAGTGATGCTCATAGCTACCTAGTAGTGTGTACATTCCCTGTAGACATTCAGGTTTTTTTTTTTTCTAAGTGACCCTGACCTGGGCCATTGAAGGTTGGGGGATTGTAGCTTAGCTGATTTGCTTCTCAGCAGCCCTACCTCACTTTGCTAATTTGATTTTATTATTGAGATCTGGAAGAACTAAAGACAAGACCACCCCAATCAGGTCCACTGACTTATGGGAAAGATTTTTTTTTTTTTTTTTTTTGAGTTGGAGTCTCACTGTCGCCCAGACTGGAGTGCAGTGGCTGCTCCTGGCCACCGCAGCCTCCACCCGCCGGGCTCCGGCGATCCTTCCGCCTCAGCCTTCCAAGTAGCTGGAACTACAGGCACGTGCTACCACACCCGGCTAATTTTTTGATTTATTGTAGAGATGAGGTCTCACCAAGTTGCCCAAGCAGGCTCAGGCAATCCACTCACCTCAGCCTCCCGAGGCACGGGATTACAGGCTGAGCCACCGGGCCCGGCAATGGGAAAGATTTATACCAAGTGAAGAGGCAAGGTAAAACAAACACATTCAAAACACTGCCTTCTTTGTGCAGTGTATATTCTCAGGGATCTTCTCCAGCTGCTAGAAAACAACTCAGTTCACAAAGCTCAGATGGCTTCACGTTGTGGGGAAGGAAACCTGACGCTCTGTGCAGCAACGCCACCTTCAACCTACCCCGGTTATGATCTGTGTGGGCTTTGACTGCAAGGAGATTTTAGTTTTAGCATGAAAAGCCAATATCAGATCATTTGAATTTATTTTCCACTTCAGTTTGCCCATCTGCTCCAGGAAATCTGATTTAAATATATTTTATCAGAAGCTTTCCACAGGCACCAAGTTACCTAGCAACTCCAAGTTGCCTTTAGTGAGTTGTTTCCAACATAAAGAGTGCTCACAACTTGGGGATAATGTGTTTTTAGCCTTCAAAGTTTATGAAGCAAGAATTAAATATTGAAACTGCCATTCTCACTCTGCATGAATGTAGAGCCTATTTAAATTACACAGAGTCTTTGGGGCTGTGTTTCTAAAGAGAAATTTTTAATTAACCTACATGACCATAAACTTAAATGAAATAGTTCTGTTTAATTTGCAATATCCAATCCAAGGGCAGCATTGCTAAGCTCTAATTTAGAATCTTTAACAAAATCTAAATTAGTGCTTTGCGTTTTGTGCTAGCTTTGGTAAGTCAAAAAGATTTAGTATTTCCAGACCTTGGCAAACATACCCCTTGGCTCCATTATAAGGATGTAAGCTTAGACCTATAGATGGTGAGTTGAGCACATGAAGAAACATCACTGTTTTCCAAACACATAGAAATGAAAGATAGAATAGTAAATCGGTATGTATATGTATGCACATGGACACGATCTAAAACAAAAAAGGGAAATCTTTAGGAATCATAAACGGAAAGGACGACCCCGTGGTTAGCGGACGCAACACAGCTCATGGGCGCCAAGGGCGAATAAGGCCACCGAGATTGGAGTCGACACCAGCATGGGAACGGACACCCAACCCCCACTGCATGTGGTAGGAAATTGGGACTGAGCTCCCTTCATGAAGCAGGAAGCCCAAATCTCTTCACCTGTTTGTAAACAGGAACAAAAATCAAAATCACATTGCCCATGACCCGAGGTTGTAACCAGAAATATACAATTAATATTTGCAATGCTTAACCAAATTATTATTCAAGAGTAAGAATGAAATAATCATATTCTTGAGTAGAACAGATAGACAGGAACTGAAAATGTACAACCCCCCAGATTCTTACAACTCTAAATAAGTAGGGAGTGCAATAATATTAACTATAATAGTACTAATAATGTTTGAACTTAAAACAAGTTGGAATTAAAATTCCAGATAATTACATAAGCATTCATTGAGAGTGGAAGGGTAGGCAATTTGGGGGGCAGTTTCATTGTTCCAAGGTTTTTATCTTATTTGGGAAGGATAATAAGATTTGATTTAATTTAGATATTTTCAAAAACATTAACGTAAGTACATATGAAGAATTGTAAAGTGTATGCGCTCTGATTCTAAGGTCTTGAAGCCTAGGTTGCCAGTTCATATTAAGAAGACATAAGATTAGGGAAACGCTGAGCAAAATCATTTTCTATCAGCAACGAAGTAAGAGTAGGAGGCAGAATAATGACTTTAGATCTATGGAGAAACTTAAATTACCAGCAACAGAACAGATTTTGAGTCAACAGGGTGAAAAGGCCTAGGGGAAAGTATTGGGTTACTGAAGTGACATAGTACAGCTTGGTCAGTCGGAATCAAATATACCTTTTAGTAGTCTAAAGCAGTGCTTCCCAAGTGTTTTGGTCTCAAGACCTCTTTACACGCTTAAAAATTATGGAGAAGTTCAGGCATGGTGGTTCACTCTAACTCCAGTACTTTGGGAGGCCAAGGCAGAAGAATTGCTTGAGCCCAGGAATTTGAGACTAACCTAGGCGACATAATGACACCTTGTCTCTACAAAAAATAAAAAAATTATAGTGCACACCTGCAGTCTCATCTTTTTTTTTTTTTTTTTTTTTGAGTTGGAATCTCACTCTGTCGCCCAGACTGGAGTGCAGTGGCCACTCCCGGCCACCGCAGCCTCGACCTGCTGGGCGCCGGTGATCCTTCTGCCTCAGCCTTCCGAGTAGCCGGAATTATAGGCGAGCACTACCACGCCCGGCTGATTTTTTTATTTATTGTAGAGATGAGGTCTCGCTGTCCAGGCGGGTCTTGAACCCGCGGGCTCAGGCAATCCATGCAGTCTCATCTACTCGGTAAGCTGAGGTAGAAGGATCACCTGAGCCCAGGAGGTCAAAGCTGTGGTGAGCCATGATTGTGCTACTGCATTCCAGCATAGGTGAGTGACAGAGTGAGACCCCAACTAAAAAAAATTACAGAGGACCCCTGTGGTTTTATGCAGGTTATATACATACTGAGGATGCCCCTCAAAAATGTATACATCTTAAGCGATGTTGTATTTGTACTACTTTCACCTTGTTGTAATCAGAAATGTCTGCATGCTGATGGTAACTGCTTTGAGCACCTCTTGTAATTGCAGAAGTCACAGGTGACTTGTATTTATCTTTTATTATCAATAAGCATTGTGTATTACAATTTTAATAGTTTTTCCTTTCCTAAAATGTGTATGCATTTTTTGGCACCCTCTGTATGTATCCTGATATTTGTCATGTTAGAAATTAGAACTAAGAAAATGTAGAAAATTAATTCACAAGGATGCATTTCATGAACTGTCAGAGTAAAGATGTCATCACACATCACGTAGCCTCTGGAAAACTCCACTGTAAATATATGATACAACGAGAGAGAAAAAGATAAAGTCTTGATATGATTTGAAAATAGTGTTGACCTCACAGACCCAGATCCCTTTGACATAGTCCAGATGATCCCCAGTGCTCCCCAGACCTTATTTTGAGAGCCAGCCTTCTAAGGCACAGAACACACCATACACTCTTGCAATGTCAGCTCATATGTATCCTTGAAGGTCTACCCCCATCTGATTAAGTTCCAGAGGTGTGTTTCTGTTCTTACCCTTTTCTGAACTCACAGAATTTATTGCTAGAAACATGATGGATGCTTCTTTGGGCCCTCTTTGATTGTCTTGTTTTGTGTTACAATTTGATTTTTTAAGTAGATATACATGTCTTTTCTCCTCAACTTGCTCAGAATTTCTGGAGGGCAAGACATGAATATTCTATTTCTTTCTTCTCAAACGAATTAATATGGGACACCATGAAGTTAGCAAGAATTATTCGTGATTATAAAGGCTCTGAATTTATTAATTAGTCATAACTATAAGGGCTACTCTTAAAATGATTTGGGAAATTATCTTATCATAGCTCAGTAAGGAGAAGGGAGCATCCTGAATTCCTATTCAATAACATTAGAGTGCAGCCAGTCTCCAAGGTCAGAAATATGGAGCCGTGCTCAGATCCTGACTTCTCAGTTCAGATCTCAGTGGCCAGTGAGTCCTGCTGACTCTACTCTGGAACTGTCCCCTGAGGTGGCCCAGCCCTCCTGTGGTCACTTCCTCAGTCAAGTGTTCATCACAGCTTGCCTTGAATATAGGAGCAGTCTCCTTGTTGGGCTTCCTGGGCCCGACCCCTTGTCTTTTCTCAATGTCGTACATAAGCCTCCACGTCCTAGAGATATTTTCCTGAAATTAGATTTGATCTTGGTAGTCTTCCTGTGTAAAAAGCCACCTACAACCACAAATTTTCTTCTACTGGGTGCCATAATATGCCAGTTTTTACTTACCTAATACAGTTGGCTACAGGATGGTCTTTAGGGAGGGTTCTCTGATCCCATACAGCCTAGGCCAAAGCCAGGATAAGGTTACCTAATGATGCAGTTGAAAGACTGAGGGATGTGAAGCTATTTGACAAAAAATAATTTTGGAGTTCCCCAAAGTGACCTGGAAGAGCAGATGGCCCCAGCCACTGCAGATTATGCTAAAGTGTTTTCTGTTTCCCCCAACTCACTCCATGCTTCCACTTTGCTCTGGAAGAATGTTTTAAACATAGAACCTATGTTAAAAAGTAGCAGGGGGCCAGGCACGGTGGCTCAACTCTGTAATCCCAGCACTTAGGGAGGCCGAGCCCAGAGGATTGCCTGAATCCAGGGGTTTGAGACCAGCTGGGGCAACTTGGTGAGACCTCATCTCTACAATAAATCAAAAAATTAACTGAGCATGGTGGCACACTCCTGTAGTTCCAGCTACTTGGAAGGCTGAGGCAGAAGGATCGCCTGAACCCAGCAGGTTGAGGCTGCAGTGGCCTTGAGTGTGACAGAATGAGATTTCAACTCAAAAAAAAAAAAAAAGCAGTGGGTACACCAGTGCTTCTCAACTGGGGGCAATTTTGTCCCCAGTAGGCAATGCCTAGAGTCATTATTGGTGGTCACAACTGGGGGGGGGGGAGAGTTGGAACCACTGGCATCTAGTGAGTAGATACCCGGGATGCTGCCCACCATCTTACAATGAAGAGGACAGCCCCCCATGTCAAAGAATTATCAGGCCTGAAATGTTAATAGTGCTGAGACTGAGGATCTCTGAGGTGCACAATGTCACTTTAGTAATATATGTAATACCTCCTTTATATTACTTTCCTAGGGCATATATAAAGGCGTCATTTATATAACAATTTACAATGCCAGACCACTGCCCAGTGTGAGTCAGTCTCTCATATGCCTGCAGAATAAAGTTCAGACTCTCAGACATGAAATTCCTGACCCCTCCAAATGTGTTCCTGCTTTTACCAGCTTCATCTCCCTTGGCTTGCTACTGTGTGTCTTACGTTATAGTACCTTACGCTTCCCATCATTCCCTGAAATGCCACACCCTTTCACATCTTTGTGTAGACTCTTCTCTGATTAGACTTCCTTCTCTTTTAACTTACCTAGCAGATTTCTACTTATCCTTAAAGACCCAGCTCAGTTAAAGCCTGCCCTGACACACTCTCCTCCTCTGTGCACAAATGCCCTTCAAACTTGCTCATTTGTCTACCCTTCCATTGGACTGTGAGTTTTAAAATCTTTTATATTAATGTGTATTGACAGCAATTAGCACTGGGCCTGGCACTTGGTAGATGCACAAAACTGACCTGCGAAGTGTTTGTATGTGCTTATATGTGTATACACATGTGTAAATGCATGCACATATGCACAGGTACAAGTACAAACACACACACACACACACACACACACACACACACACACACACACACACACACTTGCCAAATGAAATGGCTGGCTGGCCAGACGTGGTGGCTCACACCTATAATCTCAGCACTTTGGGAGGCTGGGGTGAGAAAGGATTGCCTGAGCTCATGGGTTTGAGACCAGCCTGGGCAACTTGGTAAGATCTCATCTCTACAATAAATAAAAAAATTATCCTGGGGTGGTGGCGCATGCCTGTAGTTCCAGCTACTTGGAAAGCTGAGGCAGAAGGATCTCCTGAGCTCAGCAGATCAAGGCCATGGTAGCCGTGAGCATGCCACTGCACTCCAGCCTGGGCAGCAGAGTAAAACTACAACTCCAGAAAAGAAAAAGAAAAACAACGGCTGGCTGAAGAGATATTTCATCATTACAATGCAAGATTTCTTCTCCCAGGCACTTGCATGGTATTTCTGGGATAGACATTTAAATAAAGGTTCAAAGAACCAAAACGAAAAAAAAAAAAACATTGATCTAGGCATGGCTGTCTAAATGCTGAACCAGAAGATTCCTGATGCAACACGGTACATCTCCAGACAAAGCAGACCTACAACATTCCAGAAATGTATATGGAATAGGGCTTCATCAAAATTACAGCCAGAGTTGCCTGTGTTCTTCCCAGAGTACAAATCATCCCTACTTCTGCCCTCTCACCCACTGAGAGCGGGGAACACAGAGGCCCCAGTGAGTGTGTTCTGAGTGCACAGACAGAAGAACAACAGTTGCTATTTTAATCTGAATTCTGTGCCCACTGGTTGTCACAACTGAGGTGGGGGGTACCACTGGCATTGAGTGCCCACTGGTCACTTCTCTTGCTTATCAAATCACTGGATGAACAAGTCACTGGGAATCCTGGGACACAAAATGGGGAGTTGAAGTCCAAGGACTTCAAACATAAACCCTTTTCTCTCTTCTTATCTCTTGGAAACCAAGAGTGACAATTACAGGAAGTTGGTTTTTCCCACTCATAAAATGCTCTTTGGCACCTCATGAGATCATAAGAAAAATATATCATGTGCAGAATGATGCCTGAATCCAGAGTTAATCTGGAACATCCATATTATGTCTATATCCCACATAGTGGACATCTAGCAGAGTCAGAAGGATACTGCTACTACAGTGAGTCTTATTAATTTTTAAATCATTACCTATGGCTTCCTTTAGGCTGGATCTGATTCCTCTCTGCTCCTTTTTCATTGTTTTGGAGGATTAAAAAAAAGCTTTACATGCAAGATTTCATCTCGAAAAGAGGAGGGAAAGGAGAATATTACCTAATATTGTGGATTTTTTTGTGAATGCTACATTTCAGGAAAATTGGAAATGAGCAAGTATGATTCTAGTTTTCAAAGGGGAATAAAGGTAGGTTTCCAAGACTATGATGTGGAAGCCAAGGATTTAGTTTAAGAACTTGGAGCCTCAGTTTGGTGACATTGATATTGAAGGCTTGTTATCTGCCGTGGAGGGTTCCCAGGTCGGAGGTTATTTGATTTCTTGCAGCACCAAAATTAATGGCGAGGGCTGGAGTATGGGTACTCTACTAATTAAGTACAACTACTATACTAATCTTTACTGTTAAGGGGTTTCCATGAAACTGACAGGGATCAACAGGAAAGAAAGCTTCTGTGGCTCAGTGGATGATCCTTGACTATAAATGGGAAAAGATTATAAATAGGAAAAGATTTTTTTTTTTTGAGTTAGAGTCTCACTCTGTCGCCCAGACTAGAGTGCAGTGGCCGCTCCCGGTCACCGCAGCCTCGCCTGCTGGGCTCTGGCGATCCTTCCACCTTAGCCTTCCAAGTAGTTGGAACTACAGGTGCACGCTACCATGCCCGGCTAATTTTTGATTTATTGTAGAGGTGAGGTCTCGCCAAGTTGCCCAGGTGGGTCTTGAACCCGCAGGCTCAGGCAATCCACTCACCTTGGCCTCTCAAAGCACGGGATTACATGCTGAGCCACCGAGGAAAGGATTATAAATAATCCCATGATTATAAATGGGAAAAGAGACCCAGTACAACTAGCATCAACAAAGAGACTATGCTTGTAAAGCTTTGGGACATCAACTCATACTTCTATTTTGTGAAAATGTTTCTAAGGACTTCAAACATAAACACTTCTTATCTCTGTGGACTTGGAAACCAAAGGACCTAAGCACGGGACTTATGACTTGTTGGTAAACAGAGAAGCTTCTCTATTTGTAACTCTGCGGAGCAGGAAATTGACTAAAATCAAAGAGTGGCAATTACAGGAAGTTGGAATTTTGGTTCAACATAAAATATTTCATAACAGCCATCATTGCTATAAAAGATTTTTTTTTTTGAGTTGGAATCTCACTGTCACCCAGACTGGAGTACAATGGCATGCTCATGGCCACCCCAGCATCGACCTGCTGGGCAATCCTTAGTGAGCAACCTGTCTCTGGAATGCTCAAACAAAGGTGTAATGGGGATTAGAGGTGGGTGTTGCTCAACAGATGGGTGATTACCAAACTGATATCCACGGAAGGCGAGGTCTGCCAGGCGTTCCTCTGATTTGTGATTTCTTTGGTCCTTGAAGTCTTTGTTTTGATGATTCCAGTTTATATGATGTTTTGGTCATCTTTATCTTCGGCTATTTTGCCTGACATCATCTTTCCTATATATTGGCCATGCATTTTACATTTTTGAGAGCCTGTGAATCTACATAATAAAATTTTATGTTATGCATATATAAATATTTAAGAGCCAACATCAGGATACCACTGGACAGCAGAAAGAAGCGATGCCTATCCGCCAGTTCCTGGCAAGCTCTTTGTGGCTATGTGGTATAGTGGTCCAGAGTGTGAGCTTTGTATCGGACCTACTCAACTTTTCAGAGCCTCCGTTTCCTCCACTGTAAAATAGAGATGATAATAATATTTACATCATAGGTTGTTGTGCCTGGAAGGTGCATAGGTTAGTATCTGGTAAACTCCTGCTCAGCCTCCTTATTGAGACTATGATGAGACTCTGCACATGTTTTTAATGAACACAACACCTGCTACACAGTAAGTGCTCAATAAATAGTAGTCCCTAGTGGAAATAGTAACGGCAAGGGTAGTAATAGTATCAGTGGTAATAATACTACTAGAAGCAGTAAAAGTTAGGGTAATAGGAGCCGTTGAGCTGGGATTTAAACTACCTTTCCTGACTTCTTCAGTCCTTTTTTCTAAAATCTGACCAAGTGAGTTTTATGCTTGTTCCCATTGTTTTGTGTTGGTCAGATGTGCGGCTTGAGACTTACAATTCCTCCCTCCTTTTAAGAGAGAGAAAATCATACTAATATCCAGACATTTCAGAAAACAGATCTGACCTCCACAGATATTTTTTGTTTAGTTGGAGTCTTACTCTGTCACCCAGGCTGGTGTGCAGTGGCACGCTCATTGGCCACTCCAGCATTGACCTGCTGGGCTCTGGCTATCCTTTCTCCTCAGTCTTCCAAGTAACCAGAGCTACGGGCGAGCACTACCATGCCCGGCTAATATTTTGATTTATTGTAGAGACAAGGTTTCACCATGTTACCCGGGCTGGTCTCGAACCTGCAGGCTCGGGCAATCCTCTCACCTCAGCCTCCCAAAGTGCTGGAACCACAAGCTTGAGCCACCATGCCCGGCGCACAGATTTCTTTACTCTGAAAAGAATATGCGAGGATGAAGTGAAACAATAGGAAGACTCAGGCATCCCAGTTTAACTAGGACAGTGCCAGTTTATGACAACTTTGGAGTTTATTATTATTATTATTTTGAGTTGGAGTCTCTCACTCTATCACCCAGGCTGGAGTACAGTGGCACACTCACGGTCACTACAGTTTCGACCTGCTGGGCTCAGGTGATCCTTCTGCCTCAGCCTTCCAAGTAGCTGGAACCACAGGCACGCGCCACCACAACTGGTTAATTTTTTGATTTATTGTAGAGATGAGTTCTTGCCAAGTTGCCCAGACTGGTCTCGAACCCATGGACTCAGACAATCCTCTCACTTTGGGCCTCCCAAAGTGGTGGGATTACAAGCATGAGCCACTGCGCCCGGCCTATAGTTAATTATTAATAGTCCACTTTCCCTCTGAAAACTGTCATAATTTGGATGACAAATTATATGGTTACTCTAAATATTCACTCTTAGCTATACTTAGTCCTCCAAACTTACACTAAATTGCATAGACTTCAGACAAATTGTATTCAACTAGTGTTTTTGTTTTTGTTTTAATCAACTGTCACTTAAGAGAATGGGTATCACTCTCCTGGGTATAGATAAACAGCCCATCAAAATTGTCCCAACAAGACCATTTGCAAAAAATTTTCCTGTTTCCCTGGGTATCTGGCATGTGAAACTGACATCGTTCTTTCCTGCAGGAATCTGTCTTATAAGAAGTATTTAATAACTGATAGGGCGGGCCGGGGATGGGGTCGTGGACACACTCAGGTGATTCTCTGCCCACTGAAGATGTAGGAACCATGGCATGCTCCAGGCTTGGGTAGGTGGGGGTAGGGGCAGGGAAGGGGGAGCACAGACCGGAAGGTGAGAACGCAAGCAGCTCCGCAGCCCGTCCGTGTGGGTCTGGAGAGTCCGACGTTGGCATCAGCTGCTTCGCACTCCCCAGATCAAATGTCAGCTGCCAGGACCAACTGGTGCCTCCTGGAGGTCTTTAAAAAATCATTTTCCAGCTGTGAAAGGCTGCGCCATTGTTCTGCTGTTTGGCCACCTTCTCGCTGGCTGGCCCACTGGCAGCAGCCACGCAGGGCAGCCAGAATGAGTCAAATCAAAGGGTCGACAATACAGCAGCCACCCAGCCTCTGTCCCTCCTCCCTCAGATCATCAAAGGCCCTGCATATCATTCACCTCCCAGGCCTCGAGAATTTTCACAAGTCAGAGGAGGCGCCAGGAGAAAATTTGCGGCCCCTGAGGGTGCCCTAGGGGTGGTTAATAGCCAGGGAGGGTGACAAGAAAGGGGGAAGTTTAGTGTGCTGCGTTCCAGATTGTTTGGCTAACAGCCGGAGGTTGACCTTGAGCTTGCGTCTGCCACATGGCAGAGGCACCAGCCGGGCAGCATGTTCTGAGGGATCAGGCATAATGGAACTTGAAAATGCAAATGGCTTTAATGAATACTTCTCCCCTTGCAACCCCCACCCCCAAGCTCTGCATGCTGGAAGAAACCTTTCTCAGTTTACAGGGGAAAGTCACTTAGGAGTGATTTGCTCTAAGCCTAAAATTATAGGTCCAGCACACAGATTTTCCATAATCAGAGACCCTTTCTTCCATGGCCTCTGGCCACCATCTGAGCCTCACAAGCTTGACTTTTCTGGATCTCAGGGAAGCATGAAGTGCCAGGAATGGATCCCAGCTCAAGGCAGGGGCCAGAGGGTGACCAGAGAAGGTTCGGCCTTTTGTGAAAATGATCATCAGTGTCTTCGAAGGCAAAGGCACTGCTGTGGACTTACTTGACACTGGCAATGAATGGGTCTGAGTAGCACAGATTGGTCATTCGTGTGTGCCCCTGGGGCTGGTCTGCCGTGTTGTTCTCTCAGTCCAGCGAGGAGGCCAGTGTGTGGAGCTGGCATGGAAGGGAGAAGGCATGTTACAGGAATGCCCGCTGCTCTGCACCATGTCACACCTCAGACACGATCTCCTTCCTTCCAAAATGCACCTTGGAGGCTGGACACAGTGGCTCACGCCTGTAATCCCAATACTTTGGGATGTCAAGGCGAGAGGACCGAGACCAGCCTGGGCAACATGATGAGACATCATATCTCACACACACACACACACACACACACAAAATTAGCTGGGCATGGTGGCAAGCACCTGTAGTCTCAGCTAATTGGGAGGTTGAGGCAGAAGAATCCTCTTCCTCCCAGTAGGTGGAAGCTGCAGTAACCTTGATTGTGCCACTGCACTCCAGCCTGGGCGACACAGCGAGACTCCAACTCATAAGATAAAATAAATCAGCTTGGGAGATTTGATTTGACTTGCCTCTGCAGTGCTGGTCCTGGATAACTTGATTTGGCCTGTGTCTCTAATTATCTGTCAGCTAGCTGACCATGAGGAATCCATTCTTGGCCTTAAATTCTGAGTCCCAACAGCTTGCGGTGTCATAATCAACATTTAAGCAAGTTGCTCCCTCTTTTTTTCCCCCATCTAAATTCTAGTCCTGACACTTGACTCAATCTCCTGTACCCTCAAGGCGTTTGCATATGGGTGGGGAAAGCTCTATCTGTATAATAAAATATACAAGATGGAGTGGGTCTGTGAAAGTAAATGTGGATTGTTGTAATTTTCATCTCAGTATCTCCCAAAGTTATCAAGAGTGTTTTGTAAACTGTAAAGTAATATACAAATTGAAGTGGTTGTTGCTACAATTATTGTATTTTATAAAACATCCCCTTAAAAAAGGGAACATTGTTTTGTTGTTGTTGTTGTTGTTTTGTAGAATTCGTTGTGTGAGAAAAATCAAGTGAACACAAAAAGCACTAGATTTGTCACGTGGCAGTCATTCAAAATCTGTTTCCAAGGGTCACATTTGTTTGGTATTGTTTACCCTAAACTCCACTGTGAAGACAAATTAGAGACATGCATAATCTTAAAAATGGGCTTTGGAAAGAAAATCAGTTTGGCGCAAATGATAAGGGATGTGATACTAACATTTTTGGCTTTAAGATATACAAACTGAATTAATTAGTGGAAAACTATTGTTAGATACAGGGCATTTCACCATGCATTAACTGCTGTGTCCTCATAAACAGTCTCTGTTGATGGCTTATTTATAGCCTGTGATCGTTTGCATAAAGAAGAAAATTAAACTGGAGGCACTTTGAATAGAGCATCATTTACCATTGCTTTTAAAATCTACATGTCTTTTTCAAATGCTTCGTAAAATGATTTTTCCTGAACAGCAAGCAAGATCGATGAGCCTGGATTTATCCAGTGGTTCGTGGAATGGGCTTTGAAAGTGTCGTGTGGTAATTTGTTCAGAAAGGAAAAACTTGGTTGTGAAACCATTGACCATTGTCCTGAAGGAGAAGGAATCAGTCAGTGTTTCTGTAAAGGTGGTTAACCTGCAGGCGGAAACAACTGCTCAGGACATTTTGCAAATTTACATTTACGTTTGTTGATTCCATATTAAACCGAACAACCAGGCACATAGAAGGTAAAACCCTCTTTTAATTAACCCTCTTGGTGTGGGCCCATGTGATTAAATATGACGGAGCCGCTCCTGGGGTTTCTGCTACTGAAAATACTAACAATAATCATTTGTTTTGTTTTTATATTTAAACACATTATTGCATAGCTTGGTGCAGAGATAATTACCAATTTTATCTCCTGTGTTTTTCTAATGTTCATTAATAACAATAAAGGGTTGTAGGTTAAAAACTCATTTAATTGCCTTTATGTTAATGACATTATGAATAGCCTTAGCTACAAGATTCTAATTCTGTCCGGTATCCTCCTTCTCAGTGGAGCCCCAGGAGGGCTGCTCATTTTATCAGCATTACTGATTCAGAGTTTTTCCTTGCAGGTGGGTTTTTGTACATAATCAGAATTAATGCACAACACATTTTGCAAGGAATGGAAGAGAAGCACTCAGAATAAGTAATTAACTAGAGTGCCCAAGGAAATATGCCTGAGCATTTTTTTAAAAGCATATTCATAAAACATTAAGAACAGTCATAAACACAGTAGAAACAATTTCCTGGTAATGTGCTTTTAGACTATTTTCTGGCTTCTTTTTCTTCTTTTTTTTTTCTTCTCTCACAGAAGGGAAATTTTTTTAAAACGTGGAAAATCCCAGAGATGCAAATAAAATGCCCGAAGTGTGGTGCTTGGGGATTAGATGTGCTTCTGTGCAGCCGCAACCAAGCTGGCAGGAGTCTGGGTATCGTCCCCCTGTCCCTGTCTCCATCACATAATTTATCAGACAGGAAAAGGGCTGAATGCAGCTTGCAGCATCCCAGGAGATGTGATTACCCCCCTATTCCCAATTTCTAGCATTAACCTCCTTGCATGGGAGAGAATGCCCCGGAAGGAGGAGGGGGCATGGCATAAGGACTGTGGTAGTGAATGCTGCGGTATACCACCCAGTGCCCGCTCCGACTGAAACTCTCATCCCTCTAGTTCTTGACAGCTGATGGCTCTCAAAAAAATTACTCTTCTTGAGCTACTGAAGTCATGTTCCTATCCCCAACCCTAGGCATCCTGCAGAAAAAACAAAAACAAAAAACACACAAAAAACCTGGGCAATGATAGAGTTTAAAAGTCTGATCTCGGTTGGGGTGTGGTGGCTCACATGCTTGTAATCCCAGCACTGGAATCTCATGAGGTGAAAAGGCTGAGGCAGAAGGATTGCTTGAGTCTAAGAGTTCAAGACTAACCTGGGCAACCTAATGAGATCTTGTCTCTATAAAAAAATAAAATAAAATAAATAATGAGCCGGGTGTGGTTGTGCGTGTTTGTAGTCCCAGCTACTTGGGAGGCTGAGGTGGAAGGATTGCCTGAACCCAGGAGGTCAAGGCTGTAGTGAGCTGTGATTGTGCCATAACATTCCAGCCTGGGTGACAGAGTGAGATTCCAAATTTTAAAAAATCTGGCCTCCCCTTGCCTCCAGGTGGATAATTTTATTTATTTATTTATTATTTGAGTTGGAGTCCCACTCTGTCACCCAGGTTGGAGTGCAGTGGCATGCTCATGACCACTGCAGTCTCGACTTGCTGGGCTCAGGCGATCCTTCCGCCTCAGCCTTCCAAGAGCTGGAACTACAGGCACGTGCTACCACACCTGGCTTATTTTTTGATTTATTGTAGAGACGGAGTCTCACCAAATTGCCCAGGCTGGTCTCAAACTCCTGGGCTCACGCCGTCCTCTTGCCTCGGCCTCCCAAAGTGCAGGAATTACAGGCTTGAGCCACGGCTCCCAACTCAAGTGGGCTAATTTAGAAGGGCCATCCTGGTATCCGAGTGTCCTGTGGGATTGGATGAGGCCTCTCTCCTGCATGCCTCATCCCTCCTTACACATGTGGCTCCAGAGAGCCCTGATAAACCTCTTATGCACGGCCGGACTCGGTGGCTCAGCCTGTCATCCCAGCACTTCGGGAAGCCGAGGCGAGTGGATTGTCTGAGCCCATAGGTTCGAGACCCACCTGGGCAACTTGGTGAGACCTCGTCTCTACAATACATCAAAAATTAGCTGGGTGTGGTAGCATGCGCCTGTTGTTCTGGTTACCCAGAAGGCTGAGGTGGAAGGATTGCTGGATCCCAGCGGGTCGAGGCTGCGGTGGCTGGGAGCCGCCACTGCACTCCAGTCTGGGCGACAGAGTGAGACTCCAGCTCAAAAAAAAAAAAAAATCTCTTATGCACAAATAGAGTCTTTTTTTTCTCCTGGGGAACCCTGACCTACAGGTAAGACAGAATGACCACCAATTGGTCCATCTTTACTCTGTCCAGTGGGCACTGAAACAGCAGATGCTCCCAGACCTCTTTGACCTTGATGTCTTCAGGGTGCATTGGCACAGAGTGGCACCAGGGACAGGGTGCACATGCTTTCCCTTCACACCCATCTAGCATTCCATGAACCGAGGGATATGAAACTTTTTTTTTGAGTTGGAATCTCACTCTTGTCACCCAGGCTGGAGTGCAGTGGCACACTCATGGCCACGGCAGCCTTGATCTACTGGGCTTAGGCGATCCTTCCGCCTCAGCCTCCAAGTAGCTGGAACTCCAGGTGTGCGCCACCATGCCTGGCTAATTTTTTTGTGTGTGATTTATTGTAGAGATGAGGTCTCAACAAGTTGCACAGGCTGGTCTCAAACCCTTGGGCTGAGGCAATCCTCTCACCTCCATCTCCCAAAGTGCTGGGATTATAGGCACGAGCCACCGTGCCCAGCTCCTCTTCTCTATCTTTATGCCAGTTTTTCACAAGGAGTTTATGACTCTGGTCACTATAAATAATGGTCACTATCAGTCAGACCAGTGGCTTCAAGATTGAGGTTTCAAATTGCCCTAGTTTAGGGTCTCAAAAAGATGTGTATGCACTTGTGTTTCCAGCAGCATTAAATACAACAGCTAAAATGCGTATCAAGGTCTATCAGTGGATGACTGGATAAGCAAAGTGTGGTTTGTACATACAATGGAATATTGTTCAGTCTTTAGAGTGAAGAAAATTCTGGACATATGCTACAGCAAGGATGAATCTGGAGGACAGTGTGCTAAGTGAAATAAGCCAGTCACAAAAAGACAAACGCTGCATGATTCCACTTCCATGAGGCACTTCAAGTAGTCAAAATCACAGCAACAGAAAGTGAAATGGTGGTTGCCAGGGTCTATGGGAGGGGAGAATAGGTGGCTATTGTTTAATGTATACAGAGTTTCAATTTTACAAGATGAAAAGAGTTAAGGGAATGGATGGTGGTGACGGTTGCTCAACATTTTGAATGTGTTTAACACCACTGAACTGTCCACTTGAAAATGATTACGATGGTCTTATGTTTAGGTCTTTGATCCCTTTAGAGTTGATTTTTGTGTATGGTGATAGGTAGGGATCCTGTTTCATTCTTCTGTATGTGGTCAGTCAGTTTTCCTAGCAACATTTGCTAAATACATCTGACTCTTTTCCAGTGGGTGTTATTGATGGCTTTGTCGAAGATGAGTTGGCTGAAAGATTGAGTTTTTGCTTCTGGAATCTCTGTCCTGTTCCACTGGACTGTATACTTGTTCTTATACCAATACCAGACTGTTTTGGTTATTGTAACCTTATAATAGAGTTTAAAGTCTGGAAACATGATGCCTCCTGTTTTGTTCCTTTTGCTGAGGATTGTTTTGGCTATTCGTGCACTCTTTTGTTTCCATATGAATTTCTGTACTGTCATTTTCAGGTCTGAAAAGAATGATGTTGGCAATTTGATGGGTATTGTGTTGAATCTATAGATTGCCTTGGGTAGGATGGACATCTTGACAATATTGGTTCTTCCAATCCTTGAGCAAGGGATGTTTTTCCATTTGTTTGTGTCGTCTTTGAATTCTCTGAGCAGTGTTTTGTAGTTCTCATTGTGAATGTCTTTCACATTTTATGTGTATTTTACCATGATAAAAACGATTGGAGGAAGATTGGAGGAAATTTTTCATAATGAATATGAAATATTGATTTTTTTAACTAAGAAATAAAAAGATTCCCTTGTTCTTTTTGAAGGTCAGCATGCAATTTGGGAAAAAGGGGGCATGGGCCCAGGATGAAGCTTCTGATTAAAGAAAGAACCAGAATATGTGTCAGATCCCAGGTGACAGATCAAAGCCACATTTAGTTCTTCTAAACACTGGTAAGAAGTATGTATTGACATTAGTTTGCTATGTACTTTGGTCACTTAACAGATTAGTTTATTCCATTCTCATCCTTAATTAGGTAGTGTTATGGTGCCCATTTTCTAGGTTAGGAAAGTTAGGTTTAGAGAGGTTAAGTAACTTGCCCTAGGTTATATAACTAGTAAGTTGCAAAACAGAACCCTTGTCTTTGAGCACACTTAATAAGCCAAGGCTTGAAAATTTATTTAAAATTACCGCAATATCAATATTTCTCAGTCAAACAGATGTCCTCATTCTTTTTCATAAAAGCATCAAACATTCAAGTCCCATCCAAAGACCATTTTATGGTGGTACCTGGTGCGAATGACATTTCACAGGGAAGCCCATTGCCCTGGTGCTTTAACCAATAGAGACCTTGCTCTTTCTGTGGCATTGTAACCTTGAAATACAACTCCCCTTAAATTTAAAATTAAAGATATGTGCTTTGAGAGCCCAGTCTAAGAGGCACAGAAGTGACGGTTTTCCAAAACAATGTCACAACAGATTTTGGTTAAAGACACTGCATATTCAAACATGCAGAGTCCAAGAGTGTTATTTCCTTGTAATACTATAGATTTGTACAACACATACAATATTACCAAATGTTTTTACATTTATTAGGCTTTACAACAACTTGGAGTGATACCAGAGCCCCATTTGCCAGATAGTTAAGACTTCATTTCTCGCCGGGCTCGGTGGCTCAGCCTGTAATCCTCTGCGCCTTTGGGAGGCTGAGGCGAGTGGATTGCCTGAGCCCGCGGGTTCGAGACCCGCCTGGGCAGCGAGACCTCATCTCTACAATAAATCAAAAAATCAGCTGGGCGTGGTAGCGCGTGCCTGTAATTCCGGCTACTCGGAAGGCTGAGGCGGAAGGATCGCCGGAGCCCAGCAGGTCGGGGCTGCGGTGGCCGGGAGCGGCCACTGCACTCCAGTCTGGGCGACAGAGTGAGACTCCAACTCAAAAAAAAAAAAAAAAAAAAAGACTTCATTTCTCTAAGGAACCTGCCCAAAATATTCACTAGGCAACTGAGATGAGTCTCGATCCCATTCTCTAGGCCCTTTGCTACTCCAATTGTGGTCCTTGGGCCAACAATATCAGTATTACCTGGAAGTTTGTTAGAAATGCTGACTCTCAGTCCTCACCCAACGATACTGAATCAGAATCCGTCTTTTAACAAAATCTCCCATAAATTTATATGTACATACATTTTGAGATGTGCTGACCGAGAGCTTCATCCCAAGCCTAGAGTCTAGAGTAGAAGCCCCATAAGAGCAAGGCTTGTGTCTGGCTTGTCCATTTGCATGGTGTCCTGCCCAGAGTAGGTGTTTCACCACTTAGTTCCGCATCAACAACTGTGTCATCGGGTAGTCTGGGTGGCTTGCTCCAGTCCATTTCTCTGCCTGCCATTTAGTATCTTTATCCATTCCTAGAGGAAACAGTACAGTTGTCCACGTTCCTGAAAGTCCATGATCAGCACAAAGGTATTTGCCTTGTTCGTTTGAAAAAGGCAGAACCATGCTTGAAAGAGAAACTGTAGCCTGTGGTTTGCAATCCTGTTTCTCAGCCTACAAAACACTTGCCCATAGGGACTGGGAACATTGTACTTTGTAATTATTTAAATGAAAACAACATAAATGAAGAGGAAAGGGCTATTTATATCAAGTGCTACTAATTAAATGAGAAATAATGGGCCCTGCTGAGAAAGGATACAGTCGGAGAGCCCAAGAAAAACTTCCTGCCAGTAAAGACTAGCAGACAATGGGACAGTTTTCCTAGTGGGATAATTATGACTCCTGGAGTAGATTGTCCAGGCAAGATGAGATAAGTACCAGGAAAGTATAATGCGCTTCCAGCCCTATTATCAATGATGCTTTCAGACACCAGCTCCGGGTCACAGATTTTGAATACACTAAATGCTTAATTCAGTGCTGCCCTTTCACCCAAAAGATCTCAGGGTGAGAGAAAAATGTGTGTACCAGTCCAGTGCTCTCTGATTTAACTCTTCACTGAAACACTCTAGCAATAAACAAGGGGAGATGGAAACCAAAACCCCCACTTTGCTTTCCCACCCAGAAGACCATTTCCATTTCAAACACCTGGTAGGGCAACAACGTGGTCATCAAAAAGCTTGTGAAGCTGAGACCCCACCCTCTGCCTTATTCTTCTTCAAGATCACTCAGAAAAAATATCTTAGAAGCAGGAGATTGGTGGTGTGGAGGTGAATGTCTCCTATTGAGAAAATCAATGCAGATTGAGATTTCATAAGGAGATGTTGATTTATAAGCGGCTTGCGTTGAAAACAACTTGCTTTCTCATTCGTTGGGAATAGACAATTAAAAGCATATATGTGCAGAGTATGTTTGACTTTCAACTTGCCCTTGGAAGATCTGGGGCTAAGAGGAATCCACAGAGAAACTGAAAGACTGTAAATCATACATATAACAGATGGGTGCGCTGGGTTAGGAAGACTGAGGTTTGAATCCAAGTACACTCCAAAGGTTTCAGGGAGCCTCCTCCAAGCACTTTAATCTCCTAGGTTTTGTGTTCCTCATTTGTAAGGTGGAGGTAACACTAGAAACTTCCTCTACGGTGACTGGGAAGAATAAATAGCATAGTTCCAGTCCATAAATAAGATGCATGCAGTCTGGCTGAGTTAGGTGTTAGGTAAAGGTTAGCTGCTTTTGCTGTGCAAATGAATGGCTTGTATTTGAAAATGTTTCCCAACTTCACACGTATTTATCGTGTATCTTCTGTGGGATTGAAATAATGAAGATTGAGAAAGGTTATCTGAAGCCCACGTCTTGCCTTCAATGAACCTTCAACTAATTGGGAAAATGATACAGGGACATGAAACTATTGAGGAAGAAGGAGAGAGAACACGGTGAAAGTCTAATGAAAGATGGTGGCCAGAGGAGGAGAGACAACGCACAAGAGGGCTGGGAATGGCTTGGAGAGATGAAAGACAGGAGTGGTGGGGAAAGGCTTCAAGGAGAAATAAACCAGACTGTGGCAAGACCCTGGGAGACCTGTGGGTCTTGACAAGGGCGATGAGCTACACACAGCAATGAAATCATTCTAGATGTGCTGTTGAACTGCTCCAGTCATCCAACAAGCAGATTTCACTGGGGAGTGCTTCTGGTGAGCATGTGCTGGCTTGTGTTTAAGGCAGCCTATGGGTTACATTCTTAGAGACTCTTGGAAAAGAAATTGACTCATTCATGTATAGTGAGCATAGAATCTGGGGATATAGATACGAACAGCGCATACTATGCCCAAATCTTTATATAGCTCATATTCAACTGATGCAGATGTAAAACAAACACCTAAATATATAATTTATATCAGCAGAGATGAAGCAGGGCAAGGAACAGGGAAGCATGGCGAGTGGCTATTTTACATAGGCTGTAGGGGAAGGTCTTTCTGTGACCTAGGAACACTGGCCGGAAGACTAGAGGAAGAGTATTCTAGGGAGAGGGAACAGCAGCACAAAGGCTTCAAGGTGGGATTCATTTCCCACTTGGAAAGAAGGCCAGTGGTGCCAGACTGGAGCGTACAGACTTCTTCCATGGTATACCACCACGTCTGCCCAAATGACACACTAATGAGCAAAGCAAACCTCAGAACTGTTGATCGTGCTTCCAAAAGTAAGTTAACAAATAGAGTTGAAGGGATGCTGGTGATGCAATTGGCATTTGCAAGTTGATGAACTCATTCATTTTATGAATGTCAGGCAGATTTAAGATGTGTGGGGTTGCTTAGGCTGTAGTTCAAACTTGACCTCCACTGGAATTTTTTCTATCCTTCTGCTTGTGAAAAGCCCCAATGATGATTAGTATGTAGTAAAATCACATTGTTTAGTAAGAATCCATGAAACAGGTAGATTTCTGGGTAAGAGTAAACGAGTACACTGTGTACTGAAACCTTCATCCTGGGACTTCCCCCTGAATAATACCACATTATTGTCTAACACCAATAATTCAAGTGACAATGTGTTGTTGCAGGTCTGTTAACCTGAAATCTTGAACTAAATCTGTCAAAAGTTTTCCTTTTTCCTTTTTTTTTTTTTTTTTTGCAAACTGGCTAAAACATTTAGTGGCAGGAAAATAAAATGCCACGAAAGCAATATGTTAAGAAACCTTTGCTTCAACATAAAGAGCTGTTGTTATTTAATATTTTTTTGCCATCAGTCTGAGAACATATTCTGGCTCTGATTTGCCCATTTTCTTAACTTGTGCTGAAAAAACATAGACCGATCTCATATGCAAACAATAACACTTCAATCTCCTCACTTGAGGAAGAGAATAGTTATCGATATGTATGTATAAATGGTATGTTCTTCAACTCCTTGATTCCTTAACCTTTCTGTGGCAAACACTCTTGGGACACTATTGAGGAAAAAGTGGTTTTTTTGCTTCCAGATGGATTTGTTGGCTAGGGCAATATTTTTAGTTATGCCAATAAAATGAAAGGGAGACAGAAAACCAGACAACTGCAGAGTGGTTAGTGTGGGACTATTACCAAGGCAGAATTGAAGCCAAAGAGATGATAAATGTGTGTCTCTCGCCCACTCCATCAGCTGAAACCTGACCTGGGTCCTCTTTTCCATCTGAGCTCCTAGCAATCCACCATTTTTCACAGCAGCATTTAATAGTGGACATTAACTTAGCCCTCCCCAAAAGGGCTGACCTGCAGTCTACTCTCGGTGCTTCTCCAAACTGTAATCACTTGCTCACTCGGTAATTTTATCAAATAGCATGCACCTTTTCCAGCCACTTATTGGCCAATTAAGTCAAGTTCTCACTGAGGGGGTCCAGCTGGCTTCAAGTTATCTTAGATGAATTGATTGAAGACATGCTGCAATCTATGAACCCAGTTTAATGATCTAGGTGATAATACTTGTAATTCTTCTCAGTCAGGGGAATTTGCTGCAGCTGTTGTCGGCAAATCCATGTTCTGATACATTGAAGTACCAGAAAAGCATTAATCCGCCCTCAGAGTTCTGTGGCGATGGCTGCGTTGTGAAAAGGGAAATTTAAAATTCACGCAGCATTGCCAAGTGAAGACGCTCTTCCCGTGGATGTGTTTTTATTTTATCCCATTGTAAATGCTTTTTAAAGGCGGAGTATGGGGAGAATACATTATTGATAATCATTAGCAATGGCAACATACAAATAAATGCTTATTCAATATTACTGCGGCAAACAGCACATCAAATGTTCGTGATACAAAAACATTGCTATAAGGCAAGAGCACACTCTTTTCTAAAATATCAGGGTGGGGCTCCAAGGACTAAAGTCATTATTTTTGTATGAAGTGTTACATGGAAGACATAAGTAGGAAGAATTTTTGCTCCCACCCCCTGGATTCACTGCTATTGAAGTGATAATAAAGAAGTGTCATACAGTGACATGGGCCTTGAATAGATCTCCAAACACTTTTCTGCACAGTGACATATTTTTAAAAAGTAATCATTAAATAATTTGCTTGCTTTCTTTCCCGTGTGTGTGTTTGTTCCTTAAACCGCTGAAATGTTAATTCTCCTCCCTACGAAGCAAATACTGTAAATAACACTCTGGGGGTTTTTCTGGGTGTTGCAAATTCAGCCTGCTTAGGAACATTCTATCCTACAGTGGGTCTGTGAAGTTTGTGTTTACAGGCTGAAAAGCTGGTTTTGATTTTCGTATGAAAGTGGCAGCTGTGATATTAATTTACGTGGTGCTGAGGAGCTGCTGGCCCTCTCTTTCTGGAGAGTGGGTTCCTTTTCACTGAGAAGTATGATTGAACTTGGCTTTGGGAATGTGTGACTTGCTGGGAAAGGCTGATGCTTTTGATGAGATTTTAAATTCTTTCCAATGAGGCAGGAAAAACAATGGACCTAGGAAAGATATATTTTCAAGTGGAGTGTAGGCTTGGGTGGGAAAACTTAATTAGGATCATGACTGTACTTTAAATGTAGGCATCCAAATTCAACCAAGATAGAAAGTGGGAAACAAGAAGTGGTATTTTTCCTTTAATTTTTTAACCAGGAAAGGACAAAACCAGGCAGAGTTGTGGGGTCTAGTATGAGACAAACTGAGTTTTCTCTGGAAACAAAACACCACGTTATTCAAATAACTGCTTATATATATATATATATATTTTCCTCTATGTGTGACCTCCCCATCCCCCACTTTGTTGATGGGTTAAACTAACTTAAAATTTTCTAACTACTGTGAACAAAAATTCTTATTCAAATAGGATTAATCTTTGGAGGCAAGACTGCTTGAGCCCAAAAGTTTAAGACCAGCCTGGGCAACATAGCAAGATCTTTTCTCTACAAAATTCAAAAATAAGCCAGGCATAGTGGCACACATCTGTAGTTCCAGCTACTCGGGATGCTGAGGCAGAAGGATCACCTGAGCCCAGCAGGTCAAGGCTGTAGTGAGCTACAGTGATGCCACTGTACTCCAGCCTGGGTGACAGAGTAAGACTCCAACTCAAATAATAATAATAATGACGATGACAATGATGATAGCTAATAACAAACACTTGTCACATGGCAGGCCCTGCTCTAAAAATTCTACATGTATTAAAACTCAGTTAATCCTCACGACAACCCAGAAAGGTCAATGCTGTTACTTATCTCGTTTTACAGATAAGGAAACTGAGGAGCAGAGAGTTTAGGTAACTTCTTTTTTTTTGAGTTGGAGTCTCACTCTGTGGCCCAGACTGGAGTGCAGTAGCACGCTCCTGGCCACCGCAGCCTCGACCTGCTGGGCTCAGGCGATCCTTCTGCCTCAGCCTTCCGAGTAGCCGGAACTACTGGCACGCACTACCAAGCCCAGCTAATTTTTTATGTATTGTAGAGACGAGGTCTCATCAAATTGCCTGGGTGGGTCTTAAACCCATGGGCTCCGGCAATCAACTCACCACCAAGCCCGGCCTAGGTAGCTTTTCAAATTCATAGAGCTACAAAGTGTCAGAGCCAAGTTTGAATCAAGTATCCTGGATTGAGTGACTCTGTGCTTATTGACCATATTATACTGCCTTTCTGACGTCTCATGAGGTCAAATCTTCCATGTCTCTTTGTTTAGCTTTCCGACTGCTTCCCACATTATCTTCACAGGGAAAGAATTACACAAGCGCAAAAGGACAGTTGGTGTCACCACAAATGGAAACCACCACCATTCCAGGAAGTCTTACCCTAGCTTTCAGGAAGTCTTACCCTAGCTTGTGATTTAGGACTTGTCTAACTTCCAAAGTGCTCAAAGCACTTCAAAAGTTTACTTTTAAGTCATTAGTATATTAGCAAAGTGTCAGATGGGTAGAGGTTCTGCTCTCTCTTTTTTTCTCAACAGATAAACCCCCCAAAGTGAAATGTCAACTTGACCTTGAACTTATATCTCCTAGGTCTGAGCCTGATTTCTCCTTCAAGCACGTTTTATCTCCTTGAGACATAGACACACATGTCCCTTTCCACACATATTCAGGTTATTCTTGGGGTTTAAGAGTCTATATTATCTAGATTCAGCCCTGTAATAGCTGTTGGAAAATACTACACATGCAAAGAATTGGCATGGGGATAGGGACACAGGAAGAGAAATTTCTCATCACCATACCTAAATTAACTGTCCCCTCATCTCAACATTTTAGATGGAGAAACAGGCAAAGATCATATACCAATTTTTATTTTTTGCTGCTCAGAGCATCTCTTTCAATAAATACAACAAAGGTATTACAATATGAAATTATTTTCATTAAGCATTTGTTATTTTGTCTTTAAAAATACATGAGCTTGACCAGCCGCGATGGCTCACACTTGTAATCCCAACAATTTGAGAGGCTGAGGCAAGAGGATTGCCTGAACCCAGGTGTTCAAGACCAGCCTGGACAACATGGCGAGACCTCATCTCTACAATAAATAAAAAAAATTAGCCAGACGTGGTGGCCAGACCTGTTGTCCCAGCTGCTTGGGAGGCTGATGCAGAAGGATTGCCTGAGCCCAGCAGGTTGAGGCTGTAGTGGCTGTGAGCTTGTTATTGCACTCCAGCCTGAGCAACAGAGTAAAACTCAAACTCCAGCTCCAAAAAAAAAAAAAACACAAAAAAAACTCTACTAGAGATTCACAGGTTAGAGCTTCTTGTTATAAACTCACGTAGCACTCTATACTTTCCTTCTTAGCATTTACCACAATTGCAGCTAATGAATGCCTTTGATTTCCCTGAAGAGAAAGCTCCATGAAGATAAGGTGTGCGACTGTGGCGTTGATATGATATCCCCAGTGTATTCGGCACATAGTAGGTGCTGATATATTTATTGATGTCAGTGAATGAATGAATAAAATATTATTATTTACTAAGAGTAAAACAGTGTTTTCTTTTATTTTAAATTAACAAGCTTTATTTTTTAGAGCAGTTTTAGTTTCATAGCAAGATTGAAAACATAGATTATCCTCTTATACCCCAGCTTGCATGCTCTCTCTCTCTCTTTCCCTCCCTCTCTCTCCTCTCTCTCTCTCTCTCTCTCTCTCTCTCTCTCTCTCACACACACACACACACACACACACACACACACACACCTATCAACTTAAATAGTATTTTAAACTAGAGTAAACGGTTCTGTCTTTGGGTTCCTTTTTGAACTGACATCAAATGCAAGAGCCGAGAAAAAGCTAAACTTCTGATACCAAAGGGGCCCCCAAAACAGTGACTTAAATAAGATAGAGGTTTGGTTCTCTCTCAAGGAACAGTCTGGCTGATTCAGATGAAAGGCGTAGCTCTGTACCATGAAGCCAGGATGGATCTGCCATCCCCAACATATAGCTTCCAAGGCTTGCTCAGATTGTCGCCATTTCCAGCTGGCAGAGAGGGAGATGAGCCCAAACCCAGCACTTGGGGCCCTTCTTAAGTTGGAGATGACATGGAAGTTTCTCTCACATCCCATTGGACCATTCTTGAGGCCTATGGTCACTTCCAGCTGTCAGGGGGCTGGGAGACGTCACTGCTAGCTGGGTGGCCATGTGCCAGAAATATGGAAAAGATGGATTCTGAAAGACAGCTAGTAGTTTCACATGCCCAGGGATGAGAACTGTGTATTAAAATGAGCAATCCAATGAACTTGAGATGAGATGAACCAAAGCCATGAAGTTCTCATCCTAAAATATCTCAAAAGGCTTTTCTCACCAGTATAAAGCCACTTAATTGGTAACAGCAGTCTTAGACAAGGAAGAAAATAACTTTTTTTTTTTTTTGAGTTGGAGTCTCACTGTCACCCAGACTGGGGTGCAGTGGCTGCTCCCGGCCACCGCAGCCTCGACCTTCTGGGCTCCGGCAATCCTTCCACCTCAGCTTTCCAAGTAGCTGGAACTACAGGTGCGTGCTACCACACTCGGCTAATTTTTTGATTTACTGTAGAGATGAGGTCTTGCCAAGTTGCCCAGGTGGGTCTCGAACCCGCGGGCTCAGGCAATCCACTCACCTCAGCCCCCAAAGTGCTGGGATTACAGGCTGAGCCACCGAGCCCGGCTGAAAAGAACCGTTTTAACAAGGGGAAGCTGGGCACAAAGAGAACAGATTAAGGTGCGGAACTGGTTTTTCTGCTTCTCAGTCATTTGCCGAATTGTACCTTCCCTTTTCCAAGAAGAAAATGATAGAGTAGGCAGCCTCTAAGGTGTTCAGTGATCTCAGTCTCTTGGTATTTGTACCCTTGGAGGGTCCCCTTGAGGGTTGGGCTGGACTGACTGACTTGTTTCTAACAATATGGTGAAAGAGGTGAGATGTCACTCACCAGGTTGGGTTACAAAACGATTGTGGCTTCCATCTTGGGACCCCCTTCTTACTTGCTCATTTGTTTGGAGGGAAGCCAGCTACCAGGTTGTAAGCTGCCTTATGGTGAGTTCTGTGTGGAAAGGACCTCCAGCCAACAACAACATGAGCGAGCTTGAAAGCAGATTTTCTGCAAATTGAGACCTTATCTGGGACCATATGCCTGGTCCAAAGTTAATGCAACCTCTTGAGACACCTTGAGCAAGACACCCAGCTAAACCGTACCTTCCTGACCCACAGCAACTGTGACATAATAAATGTCTATGGCTTTAAGACACTGAGTTTAGGAGTAAGTTGATGACCAACACAATGAGAGAACTAATAACAGCACTAGATAACTGACATACATGTCAATCACAAGAAAATAGATTCTAATTGTCCTCTAACTTTCTACCAGTACTTTGGTGTAATGAGCATCTTTAAGTTGTTTAATGAACCAAGATTATGATTTAATTCACTTGTTTCCAAAATCTGGTCTGGGGACTTCTTGAGGGATCCTCAAAACGTTTTCAAGCTGGGCTTGGTGGCTCAGCCGGTAATCCCGCGCCTTGGGAGGCTGAGGTGAGTGAATTGCCTGAGCCCGCGGGTTCGAGACCCACCTGGGCAACTTGGCGAGACCTCATCTCTACAATAAAAATAAAAATCAGCCGGGCGTGGTAGCGCGCGCCTGTAGTTCCGGCTACTTGGAAGGCTGAGGCGGAAGGATCGCTGGAGCCCAGCAGGTCGAGGTTGTAGAGGCCGGGAGCAGCCACTGCACTCCAGTCTGGGTGACAGAGTGAGACTCCAACTCAAAAAAAAAAAAAAAATTTCAGGGGATTCATGAGATCAAAATTATTTTTATAATACTACTGAGATGAGTGTACAGAAGAGTTTTCCTGAGGTTACATATGGGGTGATGCTCTGAGAGCTTGTGGAATATATTCTTGTGTTTTCTAGAATTTTCTAAAGCAGTAGATCTAGCATACCAAAAAAATCTGAGATTAACTCAGCTGTTCTCAGTATTTCTGTGCTTTAAGTAGTTATCTTCTATTATATCACTTGGTAAAAATCCCTGTAACTCTAATATTGTCCAGTGATTGTTATTTTAAAATCCCAAAGTGTTCCTTGCATCTATGCAAAAACACAAGAAGTATACTTCCATTGTCTTGTTTTACAATAATATTTTAGGTTTTTTTCAGTTTTAATTTTTAACTTTATAAATATGGATAGACATAACTCTCATAAACCACAATAATTTTTAAGAGTATGGCGATGACACCAAAGATTTTCAGAATGGCATAATCCACCAATTGACCAATACAATTAAACCTAGGTATATGTTCAGCATTGTACTATGTTTTGATTCAAAAGTATGAACATAATCTTTGTTCTTTTTTTTTTTTTTGAGTTGGAGTCTCACTCTGTCGCCCAGCCTGCAGTGCAGTGGCCGCTCCCGGCCACCGCAGCCTCGACCTGCTGGGCTCCGGCGATCCTTCCGCCTCAGCCTTCCAAGTAGATGGAACTTACAGGCGCGCTACCACGCCCGAGTAATTTTTTGATTTATTGTAGAGATGAGGTCTCGCCAAGTTGCCCAGGCGGGTCTCAAACTCGTGGGCTCAGGCAATCCACTCACCTCAGCCTTCCAAAGCGCAGGATTACAGGCTGAGCCACCTAGCCCGGCTATAATCTTTGTTCTTAAAGTGCTTAAAATACAATTGTGGAGATAAGACTAATGTTTGTTGGGGGGTGACTGGCAGGAGTGTTGTCTGAGACATAGACTTAAAGCTGAATGTCGCAGCAGAGACCTCAAAGGCAATGGAAGGGACACAAATGTACACAGAAGAAAGAGGTGGAAGTTTGGGGTGTGTGGTGTGATGTAGGTGAAGGAGGAGGTGGGACAGTCATTGGGAAATGACTAACGCTAGGAGAGAAGAGAAAGCAGCAGAGAAGACAGTGGGGGAAATGCATCATTGAGGGGCCAGGAAAGTAAAGCACAATTCTTAGCAGCTGTGAGTGACAGGTTGTACTTGGATATGAGGGACTTCCATGAGAGCTCTGTTTGCCAAGTGCATTCTGCTTAGGTGGCTGACCTGATAGGCATCCCCTTCACAGCAGGCACAATTTTGATCCACACTTTGTATAACTACAAAACTTGGAATCTTGTGTACTGGAAAGCCCAAGCTCCTCATATTGAAATCCATACCTAGACTTGTGAAGATATGGACAATGTTATATATTAAGATCAAGATGTTTTTCTATTTAGGGGATATTGAAACATTTATTTTAATGAAAAGAAGGAATACTTTATTTTTCCACTTTGGGCAATAGATGTCACTGCTTCCATGAGACTGGTAAGAATTAGAAAACTTGGGCCCTAGTCTGCCTTGTACAAGTGTGACCAGTTCTAGCAGTTTCAGCTACCTGACTCAATCTTATCATCCTTAAAAGGGGTTTCAGAGACCCTCCAAACAAAGAAACACACAGACAAAATACACCTGAAGGATTTGGAGCAGAGGGAGGGGAAGTGAAATGATCAAATCTGCCTGAGCAAGAAAGGCCCAGGAGCAAGTGATCTGGTACAAGATATAGACAGGTCTCACATGCTAGACATAGTCAGACCTACATGGAGAAAGAGAAGCTTCCTGGCAGTATTGATTGCCCTTTGGGGCTTCAGAGATCACAATTACACACAAAAATATGTATAGACCCTTTGGATGAGTGGTCAGCACTGACACTGGGTGACTCATGCTTGTGAGAAGCACAGTTCAAGACTCAGGAAAAGTCTTCTCTCCATCTCTTGCCTTTTGTCCTCTACACAGCATCTGAAGCCTCGAGGGCTTGTGGTCTGTGCCACTATCCACATAAGCAACAGACAGTGCTAGGCAGAGCAGGGAGGATTTGAATGGCAGGAGCACTCAGGTAAGGGAAAAGACAAATTAACTTGTCCAGTTCCTCCTCTTAGGTAGTATGAATGCTATATAGATTTTTGCATAATATGGTATCATTGCCCAATAGCACCAAGTACCCATTTTCTTGTTTCCTTTATGTTCTAGTTTAGTTCCAATTAGCACAGTATTAGCACAGTATTCACTACAGTCGCTTGGGGGTAAAAAAGGAACATTTCATACTGAGTCAGGTTATTCGGTGTAGGTTAGACTTGGATACGTTTCTTGTAGACAGTTTAAAATTAAAATAGGATAAGCATTCAGACATTTTCCTTATCAGCACTCCAGACACACATGTGGGCTAGAGGGTGGATTTCTCAGTGTGAGTCAAAAGAACCATAGAGTGTCACACTGCAACCCGCCCAGCAACAATACTGCTCTTAAAATTGTCTATGTAAGTCTAGATGCAACCTTCAGGAAGCATGATACTTATTCTTTGTAAGTGATGATACTTATTTTTGGAGTCCATCAGATGGACTCCAAAGCTATAACTGCAAATAGTTTTAGTTCTAGCAAAATGTTTAGTAAGATGTAACTAAATTTTTTAAAAATTAAAATTCAATTGTATTTCAACAATTAAAAAGTTCTCCAAAAGCATTGTCTAGGATAATGGTGACAACTAAAAACTTTTAAAAAATGTGTTTGTAATGTATAGCACGTTTGAATTTGTTATTATGAGATCTAGTGTCAACTGTTTGTTTTGATAGCAAGTCAAAGATTATATACAATATTTTCTGAATTTTCCCAAAGATGAACAATTTTGATGAAACAAGGTGATGATGTTAAAATCAGTCTTGGACATGATAAAAAATGCTATATAAATACTGTTAAAGCAATTAAATTTAACTTAGATGTGATACAAAATGCATCACAAAAGTCAACTAAATCAACAGAAGAATCTCAAATTAAAAAATGAATCAAATCTTTAGAGGAAAATTAACTTTTAGTTCATGCTAGTCATAGTTATTTGAAATGATTGTTGCTTGTTTCTATAATATTACCAAAAATTAACAAAAAATTTCAAACACATCGAAGTTTGGCTATTTCACTTTTATAAAAAGACTAAAAATAGTTTTAAAAATTTTAGCAAGGTAGTTTTTCTAAATCAAAATAAACCACAAAATACTTGTTGCAAAATATGTAACAAAAGTAATATTTCCATAAAATATAAGGACATTAGAGCAAAGAAATGAATATATCTACCCAACTAGCAAGGAGATCATTCATGTGTAAATAATTTCCAATAATTTGTAATTTTAACAGAGATCATGTTTCTGGCCATTGTAGATCAAGGCATAGTCTTAACTAATGAGAGATGTGAATAAGTTACTCAATGCCCTGCTAATTTTTATTTCCTTTATAGTAAGCTGACATTAAAAAGTTTGAAAAAAAATATAAGAAATGCATTAAGTATTTAGACATTCCTTTAAAAGATATTCCTTGGCCAGGCATGGTGGCTCATGCCTGTAATCCTAGCACTTAGTAGAAGGATTGCTTGGGCCCAGGAGTTTGAGGTCAGCCTAGGCAGCATAGTGAGATCTCAACTCAAAAATAAGCAAACAAATAAGCTGAGAGTATGGTGGTGTGTCCCTGTAGTCCCAGCTACGCAGGAGGTTAAGGTGAAAGGATCACCTAAACCCAGGAGGTCAAGGTTGTGGTGAGCCATAATCATGCCGCAGTAATCCAGCACAAACACCAGAGTGAGACCTCCACTCAAAAGTAAACAAATAAATAAATAGATAGATGATAGATAGATAAATGGTATTCCTTTAACATCTTTATGTTAATGTGATACCAATGTGTGTGATATTAAAATCGTTTATATTTTCTGCAACAATACTGCTTTGTCATATGTGACTGTATTACAGTTTTTTTGTTTTTTTTTTTAGTTGGCGTCTCACTCCATCACTCAGGCTGGGGTACAGTGGCATACCACTTGTGGCCACCCCAGTGTCAACCTGCTGGGCTCCAGTGACCCTTCTGCCTCAGTCTTCCAAGTAACCGGAACTACAGGCACACATTACCATAGCTGACCGAGTTTTTTTAAAATTTATTGTAGAGCCAAGGTCTTGTCAAGTTGCCTGGGCTGGTCTCAAACCCGCGGGCTCAAGCAATCCACTGGCTTCGGCCTCCCAAAGTACTGGGATTACAGGCTGAGCCACCGGCCCAGATTTTGAATATTTGTTAATGTATACATAAAACTCATTTCCTAATTTTGGTATTGGTTTAAGAATTTTCTTTTGACCATGACAAAAGTTTATTTAACAAAAAAGTTTAATACGAAAATGTACATGACCCAATTTCTACATCAAAGTAAAGCAGGCTCTTGGGAGAAAGGACATGGACTTCTCTGCTGAAAAGCCATTTATACTTGTTCCAAGGCTTCTAACATGATGATACTATTTCCTCATATTACCACCATGCCAATATTGTTCTGTTGTCCACTAGTTGCCATCTCCACACATTCACCTATCACAAGATTCATAAAGGGGTCAAATCCCTGTAATATTCCTTGGACATGTCTGCCACCATTTAGTTTCAATGATAACTTCTTGTCCATAAATTTTTTCAACTCAGGAGAATGAACTTTGCTCATGGTGTCAGCTCCGCGGGCTCAGAGACCTGGTTTAAGAATTTTATTGACGATCCCATTTGCTCCTGCATTAGTGGAATGAAGCTTTTCCAAGATGAAATGAATTAAATATAAACATGTGAACTATAATGACTTTAAAATGTTTGGCTAATTGTCATTAATGTCAATAGAACATATGTGAAAATCTTGGTTCTGGCAATACAATTAGGAATTTTGCTGAAATGAAGGCAAGACAAATTAATTTTATGTAATAAATATATAATAGCTAATGAATTATGTATGGCTTTATTACGCATCCAAGTGTCACCAACTCATCAACAGAGCACCCAGACATGCACAATAATAATTAATTCAGTCATCTTTGATATTTTCCTGACTGTCAGTCACATAAAAAACATAGTTTTACGCACATTTTCTCAATTTTGTCATTATGAATATTTGTCAAGGTAAGAGACAGAACATATTTTATTTAACAGTTTTTAGCTTTATTTATAACTCCTAAATATTTAGACATATGATCTATAGGCCTCCTCTTCTTCTCCTGCTTTGGGCCCCACAAATGTCAGGAGTGGGTCCTCTGGTGTGGGGGAGTGGAAATCAACCTTGGGCCTCACCCTCCTCTGATGCGTTGTCCTAAAGGTGCCACCAGGGAAGCCTTTTCAGGATTTCTCACACTTTCCCCTTTCTCATTCCCAGCAGGAGGCACACACATATCACTCCCCTCACTCTCACTGATGTCCAACAATCTTTCACCAGAAGAAAAGCCTTCACAGCAATGTTTAAAAATGCAAATGTACAAATTAAGGTGACACCTTCATGGGAGTAACGTTTAGTTGGTGTAATTAGTCTTCCAGTTCATCTTCCACTGCAATCACTCATTAATGAAGAGTGGATTACTATTTCTCACCATGGAGTAGTCCTCATGTCCAACTGGTATGTTTGGGTTGGAGAGGAGAGAAGAGGGAAGCTGAGGAGTTGCAAGAAGTCACAAAATAGATGAAGAATATTCATGACATGTTGTATTTTATCTGCAGAGACAAAGTAGATAGTGGTTGGGCTCAAGGGTGCTCAGTTGAAGGGTAAGGAGGGGCCGAAATCCAGCTCTTGTTCTGCTCACCAAGCTGTATGTATGCCCTGATGTCAGGGTGGGGTCTGCTAAAAGGTTGTACCTTTTTCTCATTTTCGCAAAGGTGCTCCGTGGGCCTGCTGGGGCCCTATCTGCATGTCCCAGAGGACAGAATTAGGCCCAAATGGTGGAAAGTCTATGGATGCTAATTTGTAGTTAGTATAAGGAAGCTTATGAACTTCATCTCAGTGAATCCTTATAACAGCCCTCGAAGGAAAGTACAATTAATTACTGCCCTCACTTTACAGAAATGACAACTGAGGCTGAGAAATAAAGCAAATTGCCCAATCTTCATAAGAGGCAAAGGTAAATAGGATGCAAAGCCAGGTTTTTCTAATAAAAACACCCAGGATCATTCTACTCCATACTATGAAACTGCTTTTTAAAAATTTGGGCAATTCTATGACGTAATAGACTGTTTTGAAAGCTAATAATTTCCACATTCCGTTAAGTGTTTAAGAACAGGTTGAATGCCAACTCATCAGAGATGTCATAAAGGGGACGTGCATATTCAGTGCATAGCAGAATCCAGAGATGCCTACACAGTATGGGTTCAGTAAAGAAAACAGAAGCTACTCCATGTTTTTCAAGGATGACGTATTTTGATGCAGAGAATTAGAAGCACAACCAACTATCGGAAAAGTTGGAGAAACCAAGGTCAGGGAAATCAACAGCAATTATCCTAGTCTGCCGTACTAAAGCCCGTGATTCACTGGAGTGCACCCAAAAGCCGCTATGAATTTTTAAGAACCCTCTGGAGGTTTGAGACCCGCAGCGAGACCTCATCTCTACAATAAATAAAAAAATCAGCTGTGAATGGTAGCACATGCCTGTAATTCCGGCTACTTGGAAGGCTGAGGCGGAAGGATCGCCGGAGCCCAGCAGGTCAAGGCTGTGGTGGCTGGGAGCGGCCACTGCACTCCAGTCTGGGCGACAGAGTGAGACTCCAACTCAAAAAAAAAAAAAAGGAACCCACTGGAAAGCTCCTGCACTCTAAGTTTGCAGCACTAGTTAGTATCATTCTTTAGATTTTCCCCTGGAGTCTCACATCTACCCATGCTTCCAGCTGTAACTGCATCCTGAGGAACATGGCCTCTGCTCTTCCACCTTTCAATTGTCACAGGAGTATCTCTTATTGGAAGAGATGCTGACTCTGACCAGCACCCTGAGGGGAGGAAGATTCTGGGAAATGTAGTTCCTGGCTAGAAGAGGGTGGTAGAGGTGAGACTGAGTTGACAACAGACATTCTAGCAAAATCCCTAAGCCCCTTCCCACCAAAACGATGTAGGATTTTATGATGTGTACTTCCTTTTATTTTATAGGGAGCTGAGAGTTAAAAGTAACAAGGGCTCTTCACTGTGGGAAGATCTAGCACAAAAAGGGAAGGCTGAAGCTATGGGTGAATTTTAAGGGTAAATTTTCACATGACCATTTTGGGCTGGGCCAAAGAAAGCCAGGTAGCAGCAAAACCAGGTCTGCTTCTCAGATTTTTTTTTTTTTTTTTGAGTTGGAGTCTCACTCCATTGCCCAGACTGGAATGCAGTGGCATACTCCTGGCCACTGCAGCCTTGACCTGCTGGGCTCCAGTGATCCTTCTGCCTCAGTCTTTCAAGGATCTGGAACTACAGGCGCACACTACCATGCTCAGCTCTAGTTTTTGATTTATTGTAGAGACAAGGTCTTGCCAATTTGCCTGGGTGGGTCTCGAACCCGCGGGCTCAGGCAATCCACTCGCCTCGGCCTCCCAAAGTGCTGGGATTACAGACTGAGCCACTGAGCCTGGCCATGCTTCTCAGACTTTAAAAAGCTTAGTTTTCACACAAAGGATTATGTTCAGAGGGAATATATTATGACGGGCAAAAACGAGGTGGCTATCTTTATGTGTGATGAAACAGAATATAGCATGGAAGGAACCTAATTGCCATTTGGTCTCAGATAACCCAAACCACTTCTCATTTCCTGGAAACGTGGACATCTCTGAGAGTGTGGTTGGGAGGTGTGGGTAGTAACAGCACACTTTCCATTGAGAATCCTAGCGAACCAAGGACAGGGCATTGTCAGATTCAACTGGCATTCACTGGGGATGTGGGTCCCCTTACAACATATCTGATGAGTTGGCATTCAACTTGTCCTTAAACACCAAAAGGATAGGGAAGAAGGGTGGCAAGCAAGGCAATGATAATGGATTTGCAGAGCTACCCCTTAAGAGTTCAAAACCTACCAATAGGGCCCAACCTGCTGGTTGGTAACACCTCTATTTTGCTGCAACAGCCAAGGGAGATTAAAGGACTAAGTGAAATCACAAGCAACTTAATGGCAACCTCAAGATTGAAATTCAAATGTCCTCATATCCAGCCTGAGATGTTTTCCACAATAGCATCTTTTCCTCCCTCCCTCCCTCCCTCCCTCCCTCCCTTCCTCCCTCCCTCCCTTCCTTCCTTCCTTCCTTCTTTCCTTCCTCCCTCCTTTCCTTCATCTTCCTGTATCCATCTCATCATCCAGCTATGTAATTTCTCCTTTCATCAATTCATGTCCGTGCATGAGACCCTATGAAGATATGAGAAGGCATCCATTTCCCTTTCAAGAGTTAATGGAGAAGGGAAGTAAGGAAACGGGGGAGCCATTGATTTTTGTTTGTTTGTTTTGGCTCCTACCTGAGTAAAGAAAAAGGTTTTAGTTCCTAACACAGCATCATAACAATAGCAGGACCTATGAATTTTTCCAATAGGTAATTCCAGGCTGAAGACAATGTCTTTGAAAAACAGCCTAGTGTGCTGCGATATTAAAACAGTAGGCCACTGGAGTTACCATATACCGGCTATTGATAACGAGATTACAGACTCTGCCTTCCGTATTCTCCCTTCTGTGTCCCAGCACTCAATTTTGTTGCTTGAGAACACCCATGGCTGGAGTAGGAAAGGGCTTTGGTGGCGTGAGCATGTCTTTTGCTTGCATTTGGTGTAAGAACTCTTTCAGCTTTGCAAGTATTAGTCAAGCCACATAATCTATATCACCTTAGGAAACAAATCCTTAAAATAACTTGCTTGAAGTTAAAAAAAAAAACCATGTCTCTATTTACATATCTGAATATAATCATGCTACTTATGCATATGGTTTGTTTATTGTATTGAAAGAGCTGTTCTCTTCTGCCAAGCCTTAGGGGACCATTAATCATATTCATTAATTACTAAACATATGGCTTACATCTGAAATATTTTGTCTGAATTTGGGGGCTGAATTTTAAGAGGCACGTTGACAGACTAAAGTGTGTTCACAGGGTGGCCAGGATTAATAATAGTAATAAAACATAATTTTTAAAAAACACTAATGGAGTCCTGTGCTAAGTGCATTACGTAGGCTGTTACTTTTTTAATCCTCACAGTATTTTACTTTTGAGCAAGCTGAGGATTAGAAAGCTTGAGTTGCCAAAGATCACATAGCAAGTGACTGAAGTTGCATCACAGACTTTGATGCCAGAATATGAATTTTTAGCTACTCACCATATGTATGATATGAGGAACCTGGAAACCAGTTCATGTGAGAGCCTGCAGGTGACCTGAGAATGTTTGAGGTGATGGAAAAAAAACAAACAAACCGGGACGAGTGGGACAAGTTACTGAATGGCAGATTTTATTTCAATCAAAGGAAGCTCTCATCTTTATTTTTTATTTTGAGTTGGAGTCTTACTCTGTCACCCAGGAGGGAGTACCGTGGCATGCTCACAGCCACTGCAGCCTTGACTCACTGGGCTCAGGTGATCCTTCAGCCTTAGCCTTCAAGTAGCTGGAAGTATAGGTGTGTGCCACCATGCCTAGCTAATTTTTTTTGATTTACTGTAGAGACGAGGTCTCACCAAGTTGCTTAGGCTGTTCTTGAACCCCTGGGCTTAGGCAATCCTTTCACCTCTGCCTCCCAAAGTGCTGGTATTATAGGCATGAGCCACCATGCCCCGTTAGCTCTCATCTTTAAAATGAAGCATTCAAGAAAAAGCCCAATGACTCCCATTTTAAGGACTAAATCAAAGGTTTCAACACTAAAATATACTAAATCTATGAAATGAGCAAAAAATAACACATAATCAAACTATTGTTTTCACCTGTGTTTACTATTAGAAAAATAAAAATAAAAGTCTCCAATTCCTCTGATTTTTCTTAAAAGTTGACTCATGAGTGAATATCAAATTTAGGCTTACCTTCAACAAATATGTCAACCATCTTTTTTACGTTGCTAAGTCTTTGAAACTATGTAAGCCTTAGATCCCTACCTCACAATATTCTTCTAAGGATCGAATGAGTTAATACATGTGGAGGGCTTTATAATGGCTGTAGGAAATACAAATGTGAGGGATCAGCAAACTGAAACAAAATGTATTTTCAGTCCCCTTGATTTTTTTTTCTAAATAATAATACAGGTCAGCCTTTAACGCTACTGAATCAATCAGATATCTGTCTGGTAAATATGATCATATAAATATATCCATGGCTATCACTACTAGAAAATCATATTGACACAACCAAGTACCAAGTACCTACTTTTAAATAATTATGCTCTAATTCTAGAAAATTCTTTTTTTTTTTTTGAGTTGGAGTCTCACTCCGTTGCCCAGGCTGGAGTGTAGTGGCACATTCATGGCCACCCCAGTGTCAACCTGCTGGGTTCCGGCGATCCTTCCGCCTCAACCCTTCAAGTAGCCAGAACTACAGGCGCATGCTACCATGCCTGGCAATTTTTTATTTATTGTAGAGACAAGGTCTCACCAAGTTGCCTGGGCTGGTCTCGAACCCGCGGGCTCAGACAATCCACTCACCTTGGTCTCCCAAAGTACTGGGATTACAGGCTGAGCCACCGAGCCCAGCCAGAAAATTCTTTTTATCTTATGTAGGAAGCCTTCTCTCAAACTCGGTGGTTCAAGCAAAATGAATGACTTTCATCCTTTGATTTTGTCATAGATTTTCTTGTATCTGACCTAGGTCCTCCCTTTCCTGCTGCTTGGAACAATTCCCTCTCCCCCCTTACTCCATTTTTCTTTCTCTAGTCAATTTCTACTCAGCCTCTAGATCTCTCTCCAGGAAGTACTCTCTAACCCTTCATGGCATCCCTGGGCTGGGCCAGGTGCTCTCTCCTGGGCTCCCATGACCTCGTGCACTACCACAACTACCCTATCAGCTCCCTGTAACACATTTATCTGTAACCACCTTATCAGCTCCCTGTAACACAGTTATCTGGTCTCTAAAATCTGGAAATCCAGGGCCTTACCTGTGTCATTCGTGATTGTATCCTCATAGATACAACAGGGTCTGGCACATTTGTGGGATGAATATGTAACATATAGTCTTTTTTTCCTAAATGTGAAAGCAGAATTCCATCGAATTAATGACTTGCCCAAGGCCTCATGGGGGTAGCGTAGCCCTCTCCAAACCAACTTGTATGTGGATTATTACTGTATGAATTTTTTCCTATCTGTTCAAGTACCACATATATCTATGCCAGAATTACTGAATGAATTTTTTCTTATCTGCTCAAGAACCACATGTATCTATCTATATCAGAATTTTTGCCATTTCTGAATAGAGAAAAGAGATGTTCACATCATTGAGGTTTAACTGTATTACTAAATAAAGCAAGTGTGTGCCCATCAAAAGAGGACTGGATTAAAAAAATGTGGTACATATATATGATGGAGTATTATGAAGCCATAACGAAGAACAAAATAATGAACTTTGCAGCAACCTGGATGGAATTAGAGTCTATAATACTGAGTGATATTTCACAGAAACAGAACTGAGTATCACATGTTCTCATGCTTAAGTGGACCATGAACAACTACCGTAATACTATAAGAAAAGAATTGACAGTAGTAGGAAACTGTGGGGAGGGGGAGAGGGGTGCGGCGGTGGAATTGGCAGTAGTTGAAATCTGCCTGGGGAAGTGGGGGCACACCTCATCAATGAGAGTACCTGCACAATGAATATTTGTACACCTAACCCTGAATTGTACCCCACAATTGTAAAATAAAAAAATTAAAAGTTAAAAAATAAAAATAAATGGATAAGATCTTACAAATAAAATAAAATAAAATAAAGCAAGTGTGTGATGAGGGTCAATGAGTTGTATTTTGTGTAATTGAATGAATTCGCTAAGCATTTGTATTTGTGTTCACCAGCAGAACGGAAATTACTAAATACTTAGGCAGAGCAGATAGGTAGGGGAGGACAAGAGGGCTACCTCCCAGAATCAAGAATGAATGAGATGGTCATATCTTTGACCATTAGTGCTGATAGTTAATAAATTCAGGTCCCAAGTCTTACAATTTGGGTCATGGAAAGGTCAGATCATAAAAGTCTTTTGTGTAGCTGAAAAAAGAAACTACTCAATAATTCAAGATTATTTAGTCTTTGATATACCTATTGAAGTGTTCCTTGCTTTTTAGAAATAGATTTAACATTTGCTATTATTTTTTATCACCATAAAAATATAAGGCAAGTTCAGTGGTAGTATTCAGTTCTATACCCTCTTACCTAAAAACTATTGCGAGAGTAGTGAAGTAAAACCGTCACTTCTTTTCTCCAAAGTCACAAAATTATCATATGGGGCAGAACTATGTCAATTTTAGCAACTATAACTTGAATTGAAACCAGTACCAGTGTGTGTGTGTGTGTGTGTGTGTGTGTGTGTGTGTGTGTGTGTGTCTGTGTGTCTGTGTGTGTGTGTGTGTGTGTGTACATATGTGTGTGTATTTTGTCACTTATCCATCTATGAGATATGCAAAGTTTGTCCTGCAAATCTCTTCTTGGGACAATTTTCAGTGTCATAAATAGCGAAAAATACTAGTATCTATATGTGCAATTTGCCTTATTATAAGCTGTACTATATATATGGAACTTCATTGTATCTGAAGCACTGTAATAAAAAAAAGTCTTTCAAATTGTGCAGACACAAAGGGGCTAAATTAAAGCGTTCATCTATCATTCCACATGGTGAAGAATAACCAACAGCTGATCATTCATCTGCCATTTTCTTCATGAGCAAAGTAGAAAGAGATAACTCACCTTCCAAATGAAGACATATTTTCTGAGACATCAACAGTCATAGATTATATGATGTACATATATGTGAATAAGTGAGACTTTGAATATACATTTCTACCTGTGTATGAAATTTTGAATATCTTCACCATCACCCAGCCCCACGTCCAACCCCCTTCATTTTTTTTTTTTTTTTTTTTTTTACAGGAAGGGATTTTGGACAACAGTTCTCAAATCCCTGCATGTATAAAGTCTGTGAGGATTTACAAACTTGATTGTTATCAAACTGATAATGATAATTTGCCTAGTTCAAAATGAAAAATATTTATGAGTTTAAAAAGAAGAAAAAGGTGTAAGAAGCTGAAGTGGAAATGAGGGAGGTAAGAAATATCTCCTCACAAGATGAAAATACATATGCATATTAATAACTGTACATGTGCAAGTTTATAAATGGAAGGCCTTCAAAATGATAGTGGAAAATGAAGCAAATGCAGATGTGTTATAAATTAACTCCCCAGAAGAATAATTCTATGGTTGTATTAGTAGGGGCGCTTGTGTTTCTTTTTTGTCCCATGTAGACTGTGGGTTGTTCATATCAAGGAATGTTGTCATCATCCAAGGCATTTATTAACTCGAATTTCAATTAAAAGTTAAAAAACAGCTTAAAAAAATTGAAAGCTGACAAATTTGATTTGAAGGGATACTGAACTCCCGACTAACATGTTGTTTGAACCCTGACTGACGCACTGCTGCTGCCAGGAAGCGTTAAAGTAATTGCGAATGGTCAATATGGGCTTTACATACCACATATCAGGCGTAGCAAGAATGTTTCTCTCTTAGAAAATTATGTCGTTAAACATAAGTGACAAAGCTTGAGTAGCTCCTCCAAATCCACAAAGACATTGGAGGAACTGAAACATACTTACAATAAAACCAGGATTTCTAAAACAGAGAGAAACTCATGCTCGTGTTGCATCTTGCCAAGTAATCAGATAAAAATGATCACACAGATTTTCAGCAATAAATTCCTTCTGCATTTGCTGAGTACGCATGTAGGGAAAGAAAGAAGCACATCTTCAGAACCAGAGTTTTATCTATCAAACTATTCTGTGGATCATTTATAAGCATTTGTTTTCCCCCTTTCTCCCCTTTACTGCTTTTTCTGAACAGATCTTGAGAAGTCCTTGAAATGGAAAAAAACTTAAATACAGACTTAGAGCCAGGATCCATTCCTTGACAATGAAAAAGGGGGGAAAATCATCCCAAACTTCCTTGTCACTATCCAAGCAAATATCCTATCTATCATAAGAATTGTGGCTCTTGGGTAACAGATTAGGCACATCAATAAAATACTGTAACCACAGTTTGAGACAAATGCCCTGATATGTATAAGGTCAGAGGTTGGCCAAGGTCACGTGGAATCTTGAGCATATTTATCACTGGCCAAGCTTCAAACTGAGTTTTAAATTTTGTCAGACATTTAAAAAAAAAGCTGCTACCAGATGGTGTCAAGATAATTTCTCTCTGTGTTAAAAACATACACACTTAGATAAAGTCAATAGTAAAAATCAAATAATGAGTCCAAACACCATACACACCTGGCACTGTTCCTGCTATAAGCTAGGAGGTGCATTATCATGATTTCTGTCTCTCTAATTAAAAGACAACCCACACAACTAACACATAGTCGCCTACCACCACAATTAGCAAATGATGACTTTCTGGAGCGATAGATCATCCCAAGACAATAGAGACAGCATGTTATTTCAAACTGTAGTCCTATTCCCAACTGCAAGAGAGAATTAGAGGTTCAGTCTCTGCCACCCCCACCTCCACCGTATACCCCTTCATATTTTGAGATGCTTAGTGTCTGCTGTATAAAAGAACCCCAGATTATAAAATCCCATATTTTGTAGCTAAACTCCAACCTTCAATTACTCTAAAAATGCAGTACCAACATCACAGAAGCTCCTAAGATGTGAGAAACCATATGTTACTGGTTCAAAGTAAAAAGTAAAGGACAGAGAGAGACCTTGAAAAGGAGGGTTTTAAAACTAGTAAAATAAACTAGAAGAAATAGTGTGTGTTAGAAAACATAAGGATGTATGTTACTGCTGATTAATTTGCTTAAAAATTTTTTTGAAAACATAGATTATTACACTGAACAGTGTGACACAGTATTTGTATAGCTCTAGTCTGTTGTGGCATTTCCCTGGGTAGCGGAGGGATCTAGAACTGCCATTCTTCTAGCCGTTAAGATGAAAATCACATTCTATTTTAAAATGTGGATCTGAAGGGGAAACATGCATCCTGGCAATGGTCATTTGTAGATGTCGACTATCACAAAATGCTAGGGGAAATTCTTCTCTTTGAATCATTCTGGGTACCCAGAATCCCTATTAGGAATAATTAGGGTTCCTATTTTCCCCACGAGCCCTGCCTACTGCACTGTCAGAGAGAAAGCATCATGTAATTTTTATTATCAAGCTGACTGCAAAGCAAAGTTTTCATGCTAGGAAGTGGCCACATTATGGGACTTCTGGCATTTGGGTTCATTTCCTAGAAAACCATCACTTTGGTGAGGGCTCTATTTCCCCCACACCTCAGTGGAGCACAATAAAGATTTTATTCTCTGCTCCAATAATCATTGGCAAGAGCATGATGCCTCCTTCTGTCATCACACAGGAAAAAGCACACGAAGAAGAGCCCAGGAATCAGGAAGATGGGGGAAAGTGAGGTCACAACTGGCAACAAGAAAACCATCCAGTCTTTGAACACAAAGATTGTAAATGTCTACTGTTTTTAAAACTTATTCTTTTTGGCAGGGTTGCATATGTTCTCTGTGCTCATTCCACGAATCTGGCTGATTATTATTCCAATCACCAGAGGAAGAGAGAGTCACATTAATTTGTAGTAATTAATAGCACTGATGCATTTGACAGCGCATGTTAACAAGCCTCTTTGATTGTTTGGATCTCTAACTGCGGCCCTTCTTGTTTGCATCACCTCCAAGGAATTCATAATATCAAAGCTTAACGGTATCTGA
>JAPVLO010000323.1:325000-440000 GCA_027257055.1 Cephalopachus bancanus
GGCCCGGGTTCGAGGGCCGAGCGGCGCGCTCGGAGAAAGGCTGGGCTGAACCTGGGCCGCAGGACGCGTCTCATTGGGCACCTGCGTCGCCCTTAAGCCTTTCGGCGCTTCCGGGCCGCTCCGCCCCATCCTCCGGCCCGTTGTCTTTCGCCCCGGGCTGGGCTGGGGGCTCCGAAGGGGACGCTGCCCGGGACGCGTGACCCCAGCAGCAAAGGGGCGGGAAGGGGACCCCCCTGGAGGAGGCGCAGGCGGCCATGCGGAGGGCGGGGAGGAAAAGCATATTTATTGGATTGGCATTTCTCTTAACAGAGCTCATCCCTAATGATATTTACTTAACTGTATTTGACAGCAGTTACGAACACGTCTCCCGTAAACAGGATCCATACTCCTTGCGCCTACAACTGCCTGTCAGTTCCTAAGCCAATCGCAGTAATAACCGCTGGATCATTTTAAATGTGGCTAAACCGACGTTGGACAAAATCAATCTGCCAGATGCTGGCTCTGAAGGAAATCACTTGCACAGTTTGACGAATTGCTCGCAGTCCCTCCAGCAATCCATAACTCGCTCCCCGCCTTCCTCGTCCGCCCTCTCGCTCTGCACCCCCTTCGCGCCCCCGTTTCCTCCGAGCCCCGCCTCCCCCCTTGTCCGCTTTCTCGCGGACTCCAGGTAATCCGAAATGGCACTGACCCTCCTCATCCTCCGATTACCTCTCTGAAGCATGAACTTGGGATAAAAATCACACATCAGAAAATTCGCCGTAATTATTTTGCGATGCTATCAGCACCGATCAATCACGCGCGCGGCCCAGTGCTGGAATGCCCGGCGCAGCCCGGGACGCGGACCCGCGTCCCGCCTGACTGACAGTTTTGGTAATTAAGTGATTGTATAGCCCTCGCCGACTGTTCTAACAACCTTGTCAGGGCCTGTCTGTGGACGGAACAAGCTGAAATCAATGTGCTTCCTGCTCTCTGAGCAGTTCTGGTCGTGTACTCAGACTGATGGGGAGGAGGAATCTGACAAAAGGAAAACAGCGGTTCTGAACGATCGGATTACGGAAGGGGGAGGTAGAAAGTTTACTTCTGGGGTGGGGGGGTGAAGGGGCGGGGTGGGGGGGCGAGAGGCACCGGCCGGGTCGCCGGATCTCCGCTGAGCCGGGCGGCGGGCTCGAGGTGGAGCCAGAGGCGGGAGGCCGGTGGCTCTCGGCCCCTGGCGGTCCTTCGCCCCAGCGCCCCCCGAGGGTTGGGGGGCAGTGGGGAGGGGGGCGAGCAGGGGCCTTCGGGGTTGCCGCGGCTGCGCCCGGCCGGGCCGCGGACGGCCGCGTCCCCGCGCGACTCGGCGCTACCACCGTTTCCGCCCGGATGAGAGGCAGAGCCTGGTGGTGGCTCAGCGTAAATGTCACGCAGCAGCTTTTAATAAAGGAATGTTCGGATTGTTAGATTGCGCAGTACGTTGTGAGTTCCGTACCCTCCTTCCCAATCCGGCAACTCCCTCCCTCCCCCATCCAGGCCGACACACCCATCACACCTCGGCAAGCGTTACCAATACGTGACATATTCAGAGTGATCTCGCCGCGGCGCCCGCGGGAGGGACACCTCTCCGAGCCGAACATCCACCTCGCCCAGGGCTGCTGGGCGCCCGGGCCGACCCCCGGCACCGGGAACAGAGAAGAGACCCCAGAGGGCCCTGCTCTGCGGAAGTCTCTTTTACACCCCCTGCCCTCGCATCTCTGGAAGAAATTCCCCCTAGGAAGGGGGCCCGAAAAGCGCCGAAACCAGGGGGCCTCCAGTTAGAAGTATTTTAATTCTTTCCACACCGGCCCTCCCAAGCCTCCCAAGCCAAGGGATGGCACACACACAAAAGGGGGAAAGGGAAGCAAAATCCATCCGCCGAGTTCCAAGCGCCGGGTAGCGGGAGGAGGCTGAGGGGTGCTCGGCGCCGGGCCGAGCGTGGCGGAGGGCCCCCTCGACCGCGCGGAGGCTGCAGCTCCCACCCGGCGAGGCGCGAGCGTTGGCGTGTGCGGTGGGGGGTGGGGGGCGCCACGCCCTCCTCCTGCCGGCTGCTCGCCCGCCTCCCCTCCCTTGCCAGCCAGCCGCCGCCCATCCTCGGAGACAAAAATGTGACTGTGGCACATTACGCACCATTAGGGAGACACTACGATTTTAATGTGGCCTAATTAGTGCCGCTAACCGAGCAAATATTATTCTATGGAATAATGATCATATGAGGAAAATATTAATGCTTTTGAACTTGGCTCGTGGGAGCCGTTCCTCCGGCTCTCCCGGGACACCCAAGCGCGCGCAGACCCACCGGCAGATGCGGCCGGGCGCACCTCCGGGAAGGCTAGCCCATGGGCCCGCTCCGGACGGCGTGTTCCATCCGCAGACTCACACCCCCACCCACACATCACCCAGCACGCAGAAGACCCTCTTCCGATGGCGTTCGCTTCTTCTCTGTAGGAGGTCTTGGAAAGCAAATCAGACAGGAGTCCGCGGGGTGGGTGGAGGTGGCGGGGGGGGGGCGTCTCTCTTCACTCGGCGCCCCAGGTACGCGGCGGTGGGCGCGAGGGTGCGCTCTGCCCCAGCAAGGGCCGCCAGGCAGGTGGATTGCGGGAGAACGGCCCACTCAATTAGCATTAAAATTCACAGCCCCTTTTTATTGCCAAACGTTTCTCCCTCGGGAATTTGGTGAAAAGCAGGCATTTAACAATTAGGAAGTCGGAGGGCCCCTCGAAACAGGGATTGGAAGTCTCGATTCTCTTAGCGAGTTTGGAGGGCCGGGCCGGATGGATTGGGTGGGAGGCCTGTCCTGGCTGGCGTGTGCCAGGCGGTCAAGCACACGCCCTGGCTTTTCCCTCCTGGCACCCCCACGCCATTCTCTAGGAGCCCCGGAGGGAAGAGCCCAGGAGGCTGGCGACCCTGTTCTTGCGGCCTAAACACGCGTCCAGCTCTTCGCTGGTTGCTGGGCGGCCCCGGGCAAGGGCCTAAGAAGAGTTTGCAGAAGGAGGCGTTCTTTTCGGGGAAATGGGGGCGCATGATCCGGTCCCAAGAGCGCCGCCTCTCGGGAGGAATCTCCTCCTTCCCTTGCGGGGGAAGGGGTGGGGGTGTCCCCAGGTCACATTCTCGCGCATTTTGGGATCTCTTTCCGGGAGGCAACGTCGGTGTGAGCTGCTCCTGTAAGAGTTGTTCTTCGACCCAACCACTCCACTCCCCGGCCCGTGCGTCTGGCCTAGAGATCGCCTCCCGGGCACCGGTCCACCTCTGCGCGTCCCGGGGCAGGGGCAGGTGGGCGGGTCGGCGGGCGCGAACCTGGGGAGCTGGAGGAGGCCGAGGACCCGGGAGAGACCGAGAGCGCGACGGAGGCCGCCTCCTCCCCCAGCCCCGCCTGCACCAGAGGCAGGAAACGGGGCGGGGAGCTTTCAATTTGTTCCAGTGATGGCTCTAACTTAATAAGGCGATTGATTAGCACTCAAAGTGCCGTTTTAATTAGCCGCTTGTTAATTAACATCGCAAATGAATTTCCCCTTCCCTGATTGGCATCTTCGCTCATCGCTCTGAGGCTTTCGTTTCTGCTCTGCCTCGGCCGCTCCATTCCCTCTCAACCTCGGGAGTTGGCAGGAGAGTCTGCAACCTTCCTGAGGCCTTGTGACGCGGCTGTGCCACACCAGGCCCTTTCGTTTCTCCAGGAGCCAGCCTTCCACGGACAATGGCTCAGCTTAGGAGTGGTGAAATGAAGTTCCTCCCCCGCCGGCCCCACAAACGGTCTTCACCCTCCTGGACACCTTCTCCGTCTCTGGAGGTGACCTCTTCCTGGGCCTGCGAAGGTCACCAAGCCTTCTAGAATTGGTGTAACCTCCTGTAAATTCTGCTACCCAGGCCTGTCCACGTGCAGCGAGGTCCTTTTCTCAGCAAAGTGTCCAGGAGTATTTTGCCTTTCCCTTCTGCGATCAGGAGAGACCCCTAGAGCCAACGCGTGTCTATGGTTTGCAGCACAGCCCTGCAGTGAGATTAAACGTTTGGACAGTCAGCAGACATTTTTGCACCATGATGACCTTTAGCTACCATACGAATCCCTCAATATCCCACTGTTGGGATGCGCTCCTTTGCTTTCATGACTGAACACACACTTCGTTTCCTTTAGAGAGGCTTTCTGCTCCCCCTACTCCCCCAAGGTAAGATGCCCCACTTTCACACTGTAGCAGGCTCCAGCATAAACTCTTGTCAACTCTTTGAGGTGAGTTCGTGGCTCATCCTTCAGCACCTGGCATAGAATGCACATTCAGTTGTATTTATTGACTGAGTGTATGCACAAATTGAAGGAAGGAAGGAAGAAGTTTTTTTTTTTTTAAAGGCCACTGGGTGTTGCCCTGAGCTAGAAATAATAGCCACCTTTGTGCATTGTGTTTATTAACTCTGCTTCACGTTTTATAAAGAGCTTTTACATAGAGGGTCTCATTGGTCATTACCACCACCCTATTCTAGGCGAGAACTATTCCCTTCTTCCTCCTCCCTTCTTCCCTCCCTGCTTCCCTCTCTCCTTCTCTCTCTCAGCAGAGAAGGAACTTGGTGATCTGCAAGGTTGAGTGCCATGCCCAAGAGCATTGGAAAGTGGTAAGGTGGTATCAACACTCTCTTCTCTTGCTGTCTTTCCCTGCATCTCTGCTTGCCTTCCTGTGATCACCTCTCACAGCACCCAGCTAACTTCCAGGCAGAGCCAGCGTCATTAAGTCTCTTCCAAACTGCCCATCTTAAAAAACTTGGAGAGGCTTATAGTTCTCACAAATTTTATTATATCAGAACGACCTCTCAAAACTTTCATCCTCTAAAACAATCAGTAATTACACAGATCATTTAAACTGGCACCTATTAAAATAGTTTTCAGTTAATTTTTCTTTAATTTTATATTTTTCCCTCTGCCCCTCTTCTCATTCCACTCTCCCAGTTACAGTCTATTAAGGGACTCAATTTCAATTACATTTTTTCTTGTCTTTCTCTCCCCCCCTTTTTTGGTCAGCAGAGATGCCAAGCTCTTTCTCTTTCACATATTATTTTTCTAAGCATATATGTTCCAAATCCTTAAGCAGTTGGAAATAAACTGATAGATTAAAACAAAAGGAAAACTTCCGACGTTTGTCTAGCTTTGAAATGGCGAGCGGTCACACAATCGTCAGGGAGTCAGCCTTAGAAGGTGGAGAGCTCATTTGTGTGTCTTGCATCTTTCATAGAAAGAAACAATAGCCAGCTCCCTCGGTTTGGAGCTCTTGGCGCCGCCCGGTGGAGGGAAGCGTCTTTGCACCTCGTTGCCGTCAGTTGGCATTGTCATCTTGTGGACCCTTAGAAACCTTCAAATTAAACATGGTAGGAAGAGTCACCTGCTCCAAGTTCATCATAATCTGCGGGTGAGTTTCTTCAAAGTTAAGTTCTATTTTGTTAAAAAAAAAACCTCTAATGCTCCAGTTTAAATACAGTCCCAAATACCAAATCTAGCTGGTGAAAGTGGATCGTGGCAGGTGTATTAAGGAACAAAATTTGTTAAAATATGCGAGAGTTTGAACCATTCTCAGCGGTGAGAAAGGAACATCTTTGGTGCTGGCCGGCACTGATGTGTCCTTCAGGGCCAGGAAGGAAAAGTTTGTTTTCCTTGCACAGTTGGAAAATAACTGCTCTCTGGAGAATAATTCCAAAATCTTCTAAAATTTAAACACTTTTCTTTTTTCTTTCTCTCTTTTTTTTAAGATAAAGAAAATGAGGACCCAAAAGTGAAAAATTATAAACTCATGTCAGTTTAGGGACTCTATTTATTGGTATTTAAATCCAGTGGGAAAATCTAACATGAAATCCAATTAATGCACTTCCTTTCATTTAGGAATGTGATAAATATGCATCCTGTTGTATTTCTGAATTTTGATTTTTAAAAAATGAAAAGTGGATTGTGCTTGCTTTGTCAGAAAATGCATGACTTCTTGGATGTATACATTATATTTTCTCTCCAGAAAAAAAAGAAGAAAAAAGAAAAACAAAAGATGTGCTGAGAGAGAGAGAGAGAGAGAGAGAGAGAGAGAGAGAGAGAGAGAGAGAGAGAAATAAACACCTGAGAAAAGTTAAACAAAACCTAAGCTCTGAAGATCTTGTTTTTCATGAAGTTTGCGATTTGGTCTTGAGTCCCTCTTCTGTCTTCAGGTCACTCCTGGCATTTCCTCTCTGGAAGGGACCCAAATACAGGGGCCTTGATGAAAGTTAAGGTCGTGTTTTCCCCTCACCATTGTTGCTCCCAGAAGCTGATCTCCCAACACCAACCCAGAGAAGTTTTCTGTGATAGTAACCTTTTCTTAAGAAAACAGGCTCTGAGACACTCACAAGGTGGGGCCTACCGGTTCCCGTTTGCTTTGCTTCGGAGTGTCATAAGACACGCCCTCCTCTGCCCTCCACATTTCGACCTTTCTCTGTCCCTTTCTTTCCAGATTTCATCTTTTCGTAGGGTCCTGTTTCCGTCGTCTGCCCTGCCAATGTTGTGAATTATTCCAGGCAAAACATCCTGTCGAACCGCCCAACACAAGCTGTGCGATCAGCCCTTTGGAGCTCTTGAGTCGTTTTGGGCATCGGAACAAAACAAAAACAGGCTTAACTGAATAATTTATCAAGGTCGAGAATAATTGATTTGTGCAGTGCCGTCAGATCTGGATTTTAAGTTTGTCTTCGCCGCCTCCCCCCCCCAGAAGATGTAGCGAGGGGAGTTCGAGTTCGAGCCCCCCCGGGGCTGGGAGAAAAACGCACCTCCTCCGGGAAGGTGATGGCTGATGTTAGAATGGGAAGAGCCCCGATCGATATCAAAAGAGGGAAGAATGGGTGGCGTCGCCCTGCTGTCTCGGGAGGCCCCGGCGCCCTCCCTTGCCTCGCCGCCGTGGTCAACTGCGCCCGAGGCGCGCGGGGAGCCCAGGCCGCGAGTCTGTGGGTGCCCGGCCTTGCGGCCTTGGATAAGTTGCCCTCGTCCGCCCTGGCCGGTGGTTCGGTAACCCCGAACGTTAGGCCGAGGCCCAGCCCGCAAGCTCCCCGGAGGGTCTGCCTGGCTGCAGGCGGCTGATCCAACCCCACTCCAGCCTCGAGCAGCCCCACCCCACCCGGCGGGGCCCGGCCGCACATTCCCGAGGGGGCTCCCCGTCCCTCCGGCCGGCGTCGGCCTGCGCCTGGAGCGCGTCCCGCGTGGCTCACCGGCCCCGGCGCCTCCGCCAAACTCCCCTCGCCTTCCGAGAACAGCAAGAGCCGCCCGGATTGTTTATCTCCTCGCCTCGGTCCCTGCTCTCCCCGCCGTGCTCGGAGACGACCCCAGGGAAAAATGGCACGAAGACGATAAGCAACAGCTCGACGCACCCTCGGCACAGCGCGGGCTTTTTCTGGGTGAAATGCACAGATTCCCTCAGGACAACGCGGGGAGAAGTCTTCCCCCTACTCCCTTCCAGACCCAGAAACAGCCAGACCGAAAGACCAGACCTTGGCCCAGGAGGTCATTTGCCCCCCTGACGCCCCCCACCTAACCTTGGCCTCACTGGGAAGAATCCGTTGCCCCCAAAGCGACCTACGGAGCCAGCAACGGAACCCCAGATTTCGGCCCGGCCCTTGGAGACCTTCAAGGCCCTTCTCGAACACGGTTCCGCACTCCATCACAGAAGCGACGCCAGCCCCGCAGATCCATAGGGTTCTTAAAATGGTAATTTGGAGTAAAATGTAACTCCAAGAACTTTGAATCATTCATTAGCACCTTATAATTACTCTGCTAATTAGGTTGACACGGCACTTAATCAGGAGTAATACGCCGCCTTGTCACTGGCACTTTTCATTACTCTGACATTCAACAAGAGACAGGTTGGAGACGTCCTAGAGAAAATCATGCAACTTGATACCCTCCGACGAGGCGTCACAGTCCTGCTCCGGGTCCCAAGCGGATCCACAGTGACTGTTTCCTCTCCAGAGGAACCGCCGGTCGGGGCGGGGGCACGGGGGTGGGGTGTGGACAGACGCGCGCGGTGCGGCGCGGGCCAGGCTGCAGGCCCGCCTCTCGGCTCCCCGCCCTGTGCCCGCCTGACCCCCAGCGGGCCGCGGCCGCCCGCGCCGGAGAACGCCTCGGACCCGACTTCCCCGCTCGGGAGAAGGCGTCCGGCCAGGCGCTTCTTCCCTCCCGGGCTGCCCTCGGAGACGAGGCCGGGCCCCGGGTTTGGAGCCGCGGGCCGGGTCCTCCTCTCCGACGACGCCCGGGGGACGCGGACCGGCTCTGTGACCCGCGGGGACGCGCCGCCCCGCTGGGCCGAGCTTGAGCGCCTGGGGTCGCGGGGGCCAGGAGATCAGAGCTCGGAGCCCGCCCGCCTCTCCCGCGCTCCGGCTGCTGAGGTCCCACGCTTTTCTGGGGCGGGGTGGGGATTCTTCGGGGGTCCCCCTCCTCTGCTCTCAGTGTCCTCGGACTGTCCCCGGGCGCGTCCCGGGAGGCCACGCGGGCGGCCGCGCGGGGGGGGGGAGGGAAGGCGAGCCGGCCGACTCCCTCTGCATCCCGCTCCCTCTCCCCCTCTCTCTTCGACTCCTTAAGAAAAAGGGCAGACTGGGCAAACCCCTGTCACTCCTTTTCCCCGTCCTCCCCTCCGGGCGCCTTTCTCCGCTCCCCCTCCGCCTGCGCCCCGCCTCGCCCGGCCCGCGCTCGTGATTGTGGACACCGGAGCCCTGCCCGGGAGCCGGGCTCGGGGACGCCGGCCGGGGGACGCGCCGGTGCTCAAAAGAGCAGCGGGGCCCGGGCCCGGGCGCTGACGGGCTCGCGAGCGGCGCGTCCATTGGCTCCCGGCACGTCGGCGTCGCTCGCTCGCGCGGGCGCGGCCAATGGGGGGCGCGGGGCCGGGCGCGCGGCCCGGGCGGCGGGGGCGCGGGGAGCGGCGACAGTGGCCGTGACGTCACGGGCGGGGGTCGGCGCCGCCCGCGAGCCGCCGGATTACAAGCGAACGCGCCCGGCAGCGGCCGGAGTCGCCCGGCACCGCGTCTCCGCCGCCTCCTCCTCCGCCTGCGCCTGCTCCTCCTCGCCTGCCTCCTCCGCCTCCTCCTCCTCCTTCTCCTCCTCCTCCTCCTCCTCCTCCTCGGGGTGCCGCGGCCACCGCGGAGGTGTCTGCTCCGCAACTTTCCGAGAAAGTTCAGAAACTCGGCTCCGGGCGGCCGAGGCGCGCGCGGTGCCAGCTGCGGAGCCGCGGGGGAGCCCCGGGGCGCACGGCCGCCCGGACTCCGCGGTCGCTGCACCTGCCGCGTCCGCCGCCGCCCCCGCTGCCGCCGGGTGCCAGGCTGTGGGCACACCCGGGCAGCGGCGGCAGCGGCGGTGGCGGCGGCGTCGGGGTCGCCGCCCGCCGCCCGCGCCTTCGCCCGGGTCCCCTGCGCCGCCACCGCCGCACCACGTGCGCGGTCGTTCCCGGAGCGCACGGTCCGCGCTTTCGCAGAAATTCTTGCAACTTCGCTCCGGAGTCTCTCTTTTCCCCCACCTCTACTTTTTGCATAAGGGGGGGGGAAGTTGTGTCGAAAGTGTCCACCGATTGTCACGTCCCAATTATCCTTCCTTCCCCTCCCCGCCCCACTTTTTTTTTTTTAAAGCGGCGGCAACATTGTTTAGTGTTTATTTTGTTTTACGACCGATAGCTTCCTTGGCTTGTTCGCGGCGGCTGCTGATCGGCGAGGTGGCGTGGACCTCATGTAGAAATGACAACAATGGAAGGGGCCAGCGGGTCGAGTTTTGGAATAGACACGATTTTGTCCGGTGCCAGTTCGGGCAGCCCCGGCATGATGAATGGAGATTTCCGCCCGCTCGGTGAGGCCAGGACCGCGGATTTCAGGAGTCAGGCCACCCCGTCCCCCTGTTCGGAGATCGATACCGTCGGAACGGCGCCCTCCTCTCCCATCTCGGTCACCATGGAGCCCCCGGAGCCGCATCTGGTGGCAGACGGGCCTCAGCACCACCACCACCTCCACCACGGCCAGCCGCCGCCGCCCGCCACGGCCCCGACGCAAAGTTTGCAGCCTTCGCCCCAGCAGCAGCCGCCGCCGCCGCCGCCGCAGCAGCCGCCGCCGCCGCCGCCGCCGCCCGCCCAGCAGCTGGGCTCGGCCGCCTCGGCCCCCAGGACTTCCACCTCTTCTTTTTTAATTAAGGACATCTTGGGCGACAGCAAACCTCTGGCGGCGTGTGCGCCCTACAGCACCAGCGTCTCCTCTCCCCTGCACACCCCGAAGCAGGAGAGCCACGCAGTGCACGAGAGCTTCAGGCCAAAGCTGGAGCAGGAGGACGGCAAAACCAAGCTCGACAAGCGGGAGGATTCCCAGAGCGACATCAAATGCCACGGTGAGTCGCGCCGCCCCGGCCCTGCCGCCGTCCAGCGTCGCCTCCCGGGCTGCCTTCTCCCCTGGCGCCTCCAGCGAGCCTCGGGTGGGGAGTTTCTTCCCCGGAGCGTGCGAGGCGACCGGCGACAGCCTGCGAGCCGGAGGGGAGGCCTGGGCGCCAGCCGGGGGCTCGGTCCAAGTTCGTTTATTGTTACATTCCTGCCCCACGGCCGGCACCGCCACCCCGCTCTTTTCTTTGTTTTACTTAATTTTAATTTGTTGGGGGTGGAGGAGGCGGCGGCGGGATCTGATGGGAAATACTTTTCGTTGGTAAAAAAGACGGTCTTGAGGTTTCTCTAGCCGAGACCTTGAGAGTGGGAGAGTGAAGCCGCTTAGCTAGCGTGGGTGTGATCGCAACCAGGTGTTTATTCTTTAATGCAAATGATTTCATTCACCTCCCCACCTTATTTTCTAAACACCATCACAGGAATTATCGGATTTAATGAAAGAAAAATTTTCGAGTTGATTAACAGAGCAACTTTAAAAAAAATTAGATCATGGCTGATATAGAGAAGCCAGTTAACAATTTTTAATCAGTTTTCAAAAACGCCCTGCTTATTCCATGGCTCCAACTGAATATCTGTGTCTTACTGAGATTTTTTTTAGCCCCTTACAAGTAATTGGACTGTAGCATTTATAAAAATAACATTTTATGAAACCGAATTTACCTATTTTTTGTCAAATCAGAAGATGACAGTTGAAATTATCCTTCAACTCCTCTTTTCCATTTTCTCCTCAGATAATTTCATAAGTAAGTATTGTGGGCTTTGCATGGCAAGAGTTTTAGCATACCAGGAGAGGGTTTTTTCCCCCTTCCTTTACTGATAAGCTGCTTATTATTCATCCTTGTTTCCCTGGTATAGAAATGTGCCGACTGTCTGGAAGGTAGGATATTGGCACCTCATTTTACTATTATAGTATTAGCATAATAGTGTCCAAAACAGATGTACAGTCTGGTCTGGCGATTTTTTGTGCACCAACCTCCCCAGTGGGTCAATTAGAGAGATTATTGTTCTTCCTGCAGGGAAGATCAAGCAGCACTGCACAAACGGGGACACACAGAGAGGGATTGACATATTGATTTCCCAGCATTTCAGTAAAAAACCAAAGTTGACAAACAGAATCCGGAAATCTCTGCGCTGTCACCTGGATGGGCTCAGTGATTCTGAGCTCAGCTCGTTGTTGGTGTCGGAGTGACATCATCTTTCTGAAGCTTGAAAAGACCCAGTGCAGGTGGTTGCAGAAAGCTTGATTCCAACATTTCCGAAGTACATCCGAAAAAGACAAACAGATGCCTGTGACTTTCAGTAAACAGAAAAAAAGCAACTTGAAAGAGATGCCCCCTCCTTAGAAAAAGAGTAGAAGGACCTTTCGAAAAGTACCGAATCAGAGAAACTAAGTCATAGTGAAAACAATAAAGAAAAGGGACAGTGCCCCCCAGTCAAGGAAACAATAACAAAAGAACCCTTTATTGAAAAAGTGGACATACATATTTTACTTTTTAACTTCCATCCATGTGAAGATCAGAAACCCTTCAAGAACTCCTTTAGGACCTCTGAACAAGGCCCCACACTCCCTAGTCAAACAGTGGCTCTCTTCCTCCACACTGGCTAAGGCCCAAGTATGTGTGTGTGGGGAGGTGGCAGAGTGTGGTCCCCCAGGACCCGTGGCTGGCTTGGGAATGCGGAAGTGTGTGCCAGGAGGACCCTTTATCCCTCCCCATTCCAGGCTAACTTAGTCTGTGGCTGGGTCTCTCTCCTAGGAACAAAGGAGGAAGGAGACCGGGAGATTACGAGTAGCCGAGAGAGTCCCCCTGTGAGAGCCAAGAAGCCTCGGAAAGCCAGGACAGCTTTCTCGGACCACCAGCTCAATCAGTTGGAGCGTAGCTTTGAACGGCAGAAGTACCTGAGCGTGCAGGATCGCATGGACCTGGCTGCTGCGCTCAACCTCACTGATACCCAAGTCAAGACCTGGTACCAGAACCGCAGGTAAGAGGGCTGGGGGGGGGAGGATGGAGCAGAGGCATCTGGCTGTTCAAGTGTGACCATCACACCAACCTTCTTTCCTCCTGACCTCAGGAATCGGAGAGCCTGGAGTGGGTGCTTGGGCATTTTCAGGCTGAGGCAGGGGTTAGCCACACCCCCAAGGTGAGAGGGGTGAAAGGACAGCTGGAATTTGGACAATTTTGCGCTTTTAAGTGTCTTAACAGGTGCTGCTTTCCCTCTGAAACCCGAGTCAATGGAATTCCCCCCACTGCCTCCCCAAATCAATCAAGCCACACCTTCTCAAATTGAGACATCTGTGCAGCTGACACTCAGGCCCAGAGAGCCTGAAAGGTGCACCCCTTGGGCCCGCCACAGGCTGGTTCCAAATTATGTAGCCAGCAACACGGCCTGGCCATTGCTTCCGCACAGAGCTGTCCCACCAGCCTTTGGCTTCAATGTCCTTGCTCTGGCCTGTGAGAGGAGGCTGGGAGAGGCAGAGTCCAAGCGTTGGTCGGTGTAGCTGGGTTAGAGTTGAGTCGGCAGCCTTAGGCTGGAGAATCGGGCAGCTGGCCAGGCATCCGGCCATTGAGGGTAAGGGGATGGGGAAGGGGGTCTTGTCCCCTGTACTGACTCGCTCTGCTCTCTCCATACGGAGAAAGGGGCTGCAGAGCCTGCCTGGCATCGCTGCTTCTCTAGAAGGGAAATTAGGAAAGCGAAAGTGCCTGGCAGCTCGCAGGGCCTTGATGTGCAGGGGGGAAACCTGGGCGATCAGAGGAGGGGTTACGCTGTTTCCAAGCCTGGCGCTCATCTCCCATGTCTCAATTTTCTTTCCCCCCTTTCTCTCGTTTGTGTTCTAATCGTCCATAAGTGCGGTTGGAAATGCCCATCCAGTTGTCATCTTTACCATAATTTTCTGTCTCATTACATACGGTTTCAGCCACCCTAATTCTGTCGGAAAACATTAGTGTCATTTGTAGCCAATTTAAAATGGGCGACATGTTTATTAATTTGGCTGGAGCTGCCGGTTACGGATGGCCCACCAGCCCCGCGTTCCTTCATGAGGCATTTGAGCAAACGCCTGCTCTTCCCTTCTCCCTCCCAGGGTGTGTGGCGGGGAGGGAAGGGGGCCGAGAAAAGCTCATCACAGGTTTTAATTGTTACTTTCTCCCTGAGGAGGAAATGTCTGGAAATGCGTCTCCCTCCCCCCAGAATGGCCAGGAGGTACTATCCCCTTGGGAGAGCCCTTCCACCAACGAATTCCGTTTTGAGACCTTGTCGCCCTCCTCCCCTCAAGCTCCCCTGCCCGCCGTCAGGTCCTGTCAGGCTGTAGAAGAGAGATGTGTCTCCATGGCCTTGGGTCTGAGAGGGGCTGGGGTCCGAGGCCTAGGAGTCTCTGGTCCCTTTGTTTATGGTTTCTTCCTCTCTCTCAGGCTGGGGGGGAAGGACCAGGGGTTGAAAGGGGACACTTTGGGATTGTGGGGGGAGAAGTGCATGGGAAGAGGATTAAGGAAGACTGACTGTGGAAAGAGGGGTCTCCTTCGGTCCCTAGAAAAAGTTTCAGGAAGTAGCCAAACTATAAAGGGGGCAGGAGGGCCACGGTGAAGCAGACTGCCAGGAAAAGGCAGCAAAGTTCCTAGGACTTCATTGGCGAGTGTCTCAGAGGCTGAGGGTGTAATTTGCAAAATGGACTTTGGGTGTGGGCTGTTCTGTGAGCCATGCTGAGGCAGGACATGCGGGTCTTTCCCAGTTGGAAGAGGTCTGCCAGTCCGCCACCCAGGGGGGAAAGACGGGGCAGGTGGGAGAAGGGCGGAGAAAGGGGCTGGCTCCCGGGGCCTGGCCAGTGCCCGGCCAGTGCCCACAGCTGCTGGGTGCTGCACACCCGCTTTCTTTCAGGACCAAGTGGAAGCGGCAGACCGCGGTGGGCCTGGAGCTGCTGGCCGAGGCGGGGAACTACTCGGCGCTGCAAAGGATGTTTCCGTCGCCTTATTTCTATCACCCGAGCCTGCTGGGCAGCATGGACAGTACCACGGCGGCGGCGGCTGCCGCTGCCATGTACAGCAGCATGTATCGGACTCCTCCAGCACCACATCCCCAGCTGCAGCGGCCCCTGGTGCCCCGGGTGCTCATCCACGGCCTGGGGCCCGGGGGACAGCCGGCCCTCAACCCCCTGTCCAACCCCATCCCGGGCACCCCGCACCCCCGGTGAAGGAGGAGCCCAGGCGTGGGAATCCCTCTCCCGTCCCCGCCGGACGGACGGCCGCCCCTCCTCTCCCCGCGCCGGGCGCCAGGCCTCCCCGGCGCGACCCGGGAGGCAGAGGAGTGAGAGAGGAAGACGCTCGCCGGGGGGACGGGGTGGGGGCGGGGGGGGCGGGCGGGGGACCCCAGCGGAGCCACCCTCTGCCCCCCATCTCCCACCCCCCAGACACAGGGCTGGAAATCTCCCCACCGCAGCGTGACTGGCGAAAACGCTGACCCCACACAAAGTGCGACCAGTAAGTGAAAACATCAACAGAAACAAAACCTCAAGTTCTTTTTTCTTTTTTTTTTCCCAAATGACTTTAGGGACAAGCAGGAGGGGGGAGGGGGGAGGGAAGCAAGAACGGCACGGGGCGGAAACCGCACAGGCAGAGAGAACTGTAGATGGACAGCCAGCCTTCCTTCAGCCGAGGCCAGGGCCTGGCTGTGGACATTCCGTCGGCCCCAGAGAAAAGAGGAGGGTGACTGAGAACTTTGCACTGATTTCTCATGACCTTTTTTCTTTCGGAAAAGTGGCATGCTCCATAATATGAAAAAAAAAAATGTACATTTGAAAGACTGAGTGATAAGTGATATATCATATTTATTATATGTTGTCCAAAACAGAGTCACTTATATACGTTAGTAAAAACATGATTTTTCTTTTTCATGTCTTTTTGAGTCAGTAAAATAAACGCTTAGACAAAAATATAGATTTTTTTGTGATTGAAAATTACAAAAATAAAGTTTATCTTTTTTTAACAAGTGATGACATCCAAGGGAGCTGATTTTTACTAAAGCGGAATGTTCTGTGATGAAACGCGTGACTCGGCTTGGGGGGGTGGTGGGAAGAATCCCTTCCGGAATATTAGGAAATTACAATATCTGTGAGGACGTGGGGTTGGCTTGTATAAAAAAACAGCTCCGTTTTTTCCTGCCGGCCTCTTCCGAGCGGTTATTTGATACGTGTGCGTTCCTTCCTTCTTAAGTGGCTGGTGTCCGAGCCGCGTACGGGGCCGCGGCAGGAAGGCAGTTTTCTAGGCTGCCGGTGCTGGCCGAGGGGGCGGCCGCCGTGCCCCGCTGCCCTGGCCTGCCTGGAGGCCCCGGCCTGGCCGGGTGTGGGGATCCCCTTCGCCCACCCCTCCCCCCTCGCCTACTCCTAGGGGTCTTCCTGGGGCCGCGAGGGTCCCGAGCGCCGGGCAGCGACGTCGGCAGGGACCGGGCGACGCTCCTCGGGCCTCGCAGCTGTTCGGCGCCCGCGGCCGGGCGCCCGCGCGGCGGGACAGCCTGCGAGCGGGAGGCTGCGGGGGGTGGGGGTGGGGGCCAGCAATTAGGACGCCCCGGGGGACTCGAGAGGCCCCGTTCACAAACCCTCGTCGCGGCTTTGATCCTCGCCTTCTCGGTCCCCGGTGGCGGGCGTCCAGCCCCCAGCCCCACGCGGAGCCGCTGGCCCCGGTGAGTTCGCAGCGTTGCTGCCATGCCTGGCGCGGGGATGCCGCGGCGAACTCGCGCCGAGACGGGCGCGCCAAGCCTTTTTTCCTGCGCCCCCGGGACGGCGGGCACGGCGGAAGGAGAGACCCTGTCCCGGGCGTGGAGCAGGCCCGCCGCCTGCTTTAGGAGTGTGTGTGCGCGCGCGCCTGCGTGTGCAAAGGTTCATTGCATCCCGGCCGAAGTCAGCCACAGGCACCCCCAGCCAGGCTGGCTCCCCTCCCCGCCCCACCCAGGCTCAGCGCTCAGGACGGTGCGAGGGACCCACCAAGTGGAGAGTCCTTCCAGGACGTCTTCGCGCCAGCCCCCAGGTCACTTCCTGCGTAGCCAGAGAGTCGGGCCCCTGTGCGGACATCCACCCCTCTATGTTCTCACTCCTGCCCTAGAACAGTGACAAAGGGGTCAGCCAAGCCGCTAAAATCCAGCTAGACCTGGCTTCCAACTTTCTCTGACGCTTGAGCCTCAGAGTTAAAAAACGTTTTCAAAAACGTGAAGTGGTGTGGGCATGGATGCCGAGGAGGGGCGGGAAGGAAGAAGGGAAGAGAGAGGTGAAATCCAGGCGGAAGTTGCCTCGGGGCCCTTGATGAAACCTTGGCTAATTAGAAAGTGGTTTGCAGATTTTCTCTCCCGCTCATCAATTTGCTTTAAACCCGCCTTGGTCTTGTTTGATTCGAACAAAAGGGTCCGGACCGGCCCTTCTCATTTTCTGCCTGCTGAGCTGGGACAACTCAGACAGCTGGGCTTGGCTGGAAATTGGGCACCGCTATGTTCAGTGAAGATGCCCCATGCCTGGGCACCTTAGCCATCTGAGCTGCGGTTGGGTTTTTGGATCAAGTTTAAACAGTTTAAAAATGGTCTGCTTAGGCCTACAAAGACACTCTCCAAGGCTTGAGCGTGCTACAGCTTTGGTCTACACTGAACCCAGGGCTGGTCAGTACAAGGGGGACCTGGAAGACCACAGAGTACACACACCCCAAGAATCTATATAAAGAACTAACTCAGACCCAAGTGGGGAAAACACACAGACCTGCCGATCCAGACAAGGCCACAGCACCCATTTGCTGCCAGCAGTCCGCCAGCCGCCCTGCTGAGAAGGAGTCTGCCTGCTGTTGCTCACTCGCAAGGGTGAACTTGGACTCCTTAGGTGGACAGTGCTGGGGAAAGCACTGTGCCTGCAGAGACCGAGTTCTCATAATTAACCTCAGACTCCACTGTTACCAGCTATCGTTCAGGATCCTCCAGAGTCCCTCCAAGTTCGATTTTCATCAAAGTCATGTTTGCTTTCGCCCGCTGAATCATGGAACAGAACGTGTCAACGCCCCTTCTAAGTTTGTTGTTGTTATTTGCTCTTGTGTACACGTTGGCAGATTGGAGGTTGGGAGTGGGGGTGGGGAGGAGAGGAGTGGGAGGTTGTCCTAGGAAGAAAGTTGGGTGGGTGCTAAGTTCCTTCTTTTGATTCTTTTTTAGTTTTTTTCCTGCAGCAGTACCACACCTGCTTAATGTTAAAAAGTCCCCAAACTACTGCTTAAAAGTCAAGTGCAAACCCACTTTTTTCCTTGGGGGGGGCGGAGAGGGGTCTTTCTTTCCTTCTGTGCCTGCCCGACACAGTTGGGTATGTTGGCTAAGGGGTGAGCAACCCCAAGTTTTCTGAGAAGAGAGGAACAAGGTAACAGGCAAAGGCCTTTTCTCACGGGAGATCTGGAGTTAGTTGCAGAGGCCCAGAGGACAGCTGTCCCTGGGAGCTACACTCATTTTCTTTTTTCCCCACCTTCAGCTGGTGTCTGAAGGGGCACTCCATGGCTGGACTCCATCTGGATTGCTCCTTTGATTAAGTTGGGGACTAGCAAAACACGGCCTTGCAGTGGCAATCTTTGCTTCCTACAGAAATCCAGGGATACAAACTTGTTCCAGAGAGGTGTTTTAGAACCTACAAAGGCCCCTGAGATTTGCTGACCCCAAGATCAGCTCAGGGACCTCAGCAGACCTAGCGCAGATTTGTAGCTTGTGTAAAGGAAGAAAACACCCGGCTGGCAGCCAGCTGTTCTAGCTCAAGCCAGTGATTTTTCAATGAGTTGCAAAGTAATGATTTCTCCTTGGCTCCACGCCTCCAGCAAATATACCTACCGCCCTGTATCAGTTTATTTTTGCTCCACCCCTTAAATGAAAGCCCACACGATGGCAAATTAGACCGCCAGTTTCCTCTGCTGCAAATAAAACTGCATACTCCCTTCCTCCTCCCTCCCTGCCATCTGACTCCTGCCTAGGCAGCCCTTCCCCAGGAGTCAGCAGGATCCCACCTCCCCTCTTTAAACAGGCGGCTTGTGAGTCGTTTGTTTTGTTATATTTTTAACTTTCTAAAAATATTTGGAAAAGCTCTCCCCAGGGCTAGGGAAACTTTAGTTCTTGTTAAGCCACGTGGTCACAAAAATATACTGGAAGAGAGCTGCTTCGTTTTTGAAAAAGCCTGGCATGGCTTGACGTCAACATGCTTGGGAAGAAAGTGACTTTTCACCACTGGTGGACGCCATCGGGGCAGGGCCAAGCCTGGGAGGGCGCTGGTGTTTCCGCCGTAGTTCTGAGTCCGGGGCGAGGGAAAGCTGTGCCCTGGCTGTTGACTAGAGACAGGTGTGGGCGGATGGGTGAGTGGGGGCTTCTCCAGGGCATTTCCCCGTGGACCCTGGGACAGTGTCCCCAGGCTCTCTGAGTTTCCTTACTAGGCCTTGGTCGGGTCTTGCTTCCTGGGCCATCCTCAGGCTTCCTCTCTACCGTTTGTGTCTTTTCCTGGAGGTGGGGCCTCCCGCCAGGGTCCAGCATCCCAGTGCCCCTACCTCCTTGCCTCTGGCAGGCTGAACTTTCCCAGGACCGGGTAGGGGTAAGTGTGTGGGGTGTGGGGTGTGGGGTGTGCCTTCAGAGAAAGGAAGGTGTCGTTGGCCTCTTGCATTGGAAAACCAGGTCAGCTGTCCCAAGGCGATGAGATGATCCAGGAGGGACTTTTTTCCTCCCTTCCTTCCGGCTGAATGGTGAAGGTCTCTGTCAGTTCGAGCGTTGCTGGGTGGTGGGTGGACCGTCTAGGTCAACCTCACACTCTCAGTTTCTCTCCTCTCTACCTCTCCTCGTCCTCCCCCCCCCCCCCCCGCCTCTCCTTCTCCCGGTTTCTCTCTCCCAGCACCACAGACAGCTCCCAGGGAGCACTGGGGAGCGAGGTCCCGGGCCTGGCGGGTGTCCGGCGAAGCCCGGGCGACCGCAGGGGGCGCGCCGGGGAAGGTCCGCGAGGTGGTTACCAAGCCCCCTCTCCGACTCCGTTTCCCGATGAGCTCTAAGTCCAAACAGGGTCACATTCCAAAGAACAAAATCTTCAGCTCGATAAAGTAATTCAAAAACCCAAAGATCTCGGGGGTAAGTAGTGCTCTGTGACAGATCAACTCTAAATCGCCCCTACTTAGTACGTTCTTAGCGAAGCCGACCAGGAAGGAGCGGGGTCTCGGGTGTGCGGCTCCAAAGCCCTCGCGCGGCGGCTGCGGCGAGGTCGCGGGGGGCCCCTCTGTTAATGGCACGCGCGCCCCCGAACGCGCTGCGCGCCCGCCGCTTCGGCCGGGAGGCCCCGCACCCGCGCTCCGGAGGCCGAGGCCCGGGCTTCCCCGCCGCTCCCACCCCGCGCCCTCTCCCCACGGATCTGGGACTTTCCCAGCCACCGCCAGCCTCTGGCTCCGGACAGCGGGTCGCCCCTGCCGGAGCGCCACTGAAAGCAGAGGGCCGTCGCGAGCCCGGGATTGAACTTGATTTACGATACAAGGGCCTTGTCACTCGGCGGAGCTGATGGATTCCCGCCCCTGCCCATCCCCATCTCCCGCCGTCAGACTGGATTCTCTCGTGAAGAGGCCTCCGTGTGGCCGTCCCCCCGCCCACTCCTAACGATCCGCACACACGTCGCAGCCTGGGATTCGGCGCGGCGGCCTTGAAGCCCCTGCGAGCCGCTCCGCGCGGCCCTTCCTCGCGGCGCCGCCGGCCGGGCCCCGCGCGCCTCCGCCCCCAGGACCGCGCGCCCCCAGGCGTCCCGGCGCCCGCGCAGATCGTGTTTCTGGGAGGAGTGGGCGCGGGCCCGGGCCCTGTAGGCCTGGGATTGGGGTCCAGACGCTTTCACGGGCGGCGCTTGCGGCGGCCTTCAGAGCAGGGCTCTGCTCTTCCAACTCCACGGGCTCTGGAGGGAATAGTCAGCCTTCTCCTTCTGCGAAGGTCAGGACATGATCTCTGCCAGCGGGGAGCTCATGTCTGCATCCTCTGCCACTCCCCCCCCTTCTCAAAGCCTCCCGGCTGCAAATGATAGCTCCTTCAGGTCTTCCCTCCATTCTTGGAAGTCAGCTCCTTTTTGTTGGTAACCTCCTCCCTTCCCTTCTGACTCGCCTCTTTTCTTCCCCACAATAGTCGGAGGGGCGAACATGCCAAGGGGCCTTTAGGAACCGGTAGAGATTTGTAGTGGCATGGATTATCCACGTTTGTAGGCTCAGGCATCAGTCGGGATATAGGGTTTCCCCCAAAGCCTGTTGGGGCTGGAGGGAAAGGTGTTCCCGTGTGCCCATTTGGAGGCAGGGAAGTCCATCTTCTAGTGAAATGGCGCGGGGCGTGGGTGGGGTGGGGAGAGAGGTTTTCTGTAGAGCAATATGCATTTATGATGCTCCCTTGGGAGAGAGGAATTAGGCACTGGTGGTGTCTTGTCTCTCCGATCTTATGATACAAAGTTAGAGTGCTAGTGGTGGAAAAATAGTCTGTATCCTAAAACCAATCGTCTGACAGAGTGTGAGGAAATGGATGTGGAAGTCCATGGCCGGGAAGCTAAGCTCTTTGGTACAGTTTTCAAAAGTGTGTGTGTGGGGGAGAGGGGGGTGTCTCTCAAGTGAAGAGACCCCAGAAGTCTCTTTCACGTGAACTAGGTTTCCTGTTGGGTGGGTGAACTGATTTTCTAATGATTTAAGTTCAAACTCTTGATTTTAAGACGTTGTCACGTCATAATTTCTGAACGATATAAATAATGTTTGGTGATAGCATCGAGAATCAGATTGCTCAACTTCCTCTTGAACCAAACCTTGTCTCCCACAGGTTGGGCATCCTAAGGGCAGAGAGGTTCCAGACAAGATATTAAGAGACAGAGAGTTTCCCATTGGAAACAGGGTGTATCAGAGTGGCAGCCACTTTATTTATTTATTTGTTTGTTTGTTTTGCAGGATTTATTGAGAGGACAGAGAAGCTCCCACAGCGGGAGGGGACCCGAAGGGGTTGCCCCAGTGGCAGCCACTGTAAAATGTCCCCTTCTTATTCATCTGTCTTATTTCCCATACATTGTCCTATTGATGAAAGCTCACCAAATTGTTGCCATGGAATTAAGAGGATTTTTAAAGGGACACCGACGTCCTCACTGGCCTTGACTGAACACACTGTAGCATCACATTAAACAAGCTCACGTGTGAATAGATGCATGCGTCACAGAGTCTTTCCTTGCTATGTATTGATAAGTTGGCCCAGAAATTCACATAAAGTACAAACGGATGCACATAAGTATGGCCTGCTTTCCTTTGTCTTTCTTCTCTTCTGGATTGCTTTAGACATTTCTGGCAATCCACATTTTGGATTTCCCCACTAACTTCTCTAACATACATTACAGCTGACCACCAAGAGATGGTCGTCGCCACAGGAAACAGCACCACCCACCTGTGTCACGTGGCTGCCCTCTGCCTGCTTCCCCCACCCCCCAGCTAGGCCCAATCAGAGCTCGGGAAAGGAACTTGCAGCTGCGCAGTTTTAGGGGTTCCGCCATCACTTCCTCTTCATCCAGAGTGGAGCCTCCCTGGCCTGCTTGGTTGCAGGTATCAGGCCCAAATTTTTGTTACCCTTTCCCCCTTACGCCTCTCTTGTTATCATTTTGAGTTAAAAACCTTTTGCCCCTGCTAGTGCCTAAGGATTAACATGATGCAGCTACCTGAGTACCATGTGTCTCGTGGCTTAATTATCCCTGCAAAAGGCACACTTCTTTTTACATGTCTGAAGTCCACCCACGAAGATATTTTATTAGGGTAGACTTCGATTAGAACGCATGTAGACATTAAGACCTCTCCACCCCATTTAGTAAAGCAATATGACGGTTATCATTTCGGGAACTGGTAATAGATGTGATGGCCAGGGATGTGCTGAGAAGTGTCAGGTGAGCAAATTCAAAAGAGGCAACAGGTTTTACAGTGTTTTCTCTTCCTCCCGTGAATGATCTAGTCCCTTAGGAGAGCATGCCTATTACTTGGTTCTGCCCGGAAGTTTGGCAAAAGGAGATTTCCAGTAAGTTAATAAGTTACTGGATTTTAAGCAGAATTGATCTTGATTCAAATCCAGGACTGGAAGGAATCTCAAAGGTTATTTAGTTTAATACTTATTCTAACCTTCAGTTTTTTTTCCTACACATATTTGCTTAGTGTCCCCTCACCCTTGATTCCTGCCCCTTCTCCATTTTTTTTTTCTTGTAAGGATAGGGAAGAGAAGAAGATACAGGATTATGGGATCCCAGTGCTTTTAGATGATTCTTGGCTTCCAAGTTTTTTTTTGTTTTTTTTTTGAGTTGGAGTCTCACTCTGTCACCCAGACTGGAGTGCAGTGGCCGCTCCCCGCCACTACAGCCTCGACCTGCTGGGCTCCTGCAATTCTTCCGCCTCAGCCTTCCAAGTAGCTGGAACTACAGGCCCGTGCCACCACGCCCGGCTCATTTTTGATTTATTGTAGAGATGAGGTGGCCAAATCCTCCTACAAGAGAAACTGAGATTTTTTGTAAAAAATTATTAAAATAACTTTTCTATTGTAAAAGTATTGCCTTCTCACTTTAGAAAATTTATAAAATATAGAAAAGTGGAGAGAAGAAAAAAATTCAACCTCTGCCACTCAATGAAAGCCAGTAGTGACATTTGGTATATTATTTCTAGATTTTTGCTGTGCGTTTTTATGCAACTGTGTCATAGTTCATCTGGGATGTTTATTTTTTTCATGTAGTACAAGTCTTTATATTATTTAAAACTTTTTGTACATATAATATTCAATATATAACAACCTTTCATAAGTGTGTCATAATTGAATCAACCATTCTCCACTGAGGAAAATTTAGATTGTTTTTCTTCCTATGAGATAAATAATACTTCCAATGACCATGAAAGCAAGATTTTTCAAGAATGATTTCTAGGTGTTATTTGGTCTGTCACATTACTGTTGGTCTTGACTAGGGCAATGGAAGCAATGAAAGAGCAAGAACAAGATGACCAGCTCAAGAGAGGAAATGAATTACAAAAGGTGGTGGCTTCAGTGAAGAGTGCAAATTCAGCCTGAGTGACCTGAGAGCTACATGCTCTAGCCTGTATAGGTTGTGAGAGAGTAAGCTAAGAATATAACTTCCATGTTTTAATGTGTTTTAAGCTTCCCTGACTTTGGAGAATGAAATTGGCCACCTTTTCACTAGAGCAGAAGACTTGCCCGACTAAAAAGTGGAAAGGAAGGTCAGGACTCTTCTGACTTCAGTGGGTACCGTGTTGTCCACCCAGCTTGCCCTATTATTTTCTGTGCTCCAACTATCCTGTGGGTAAAGGGAGGGCTTTAGTCTCTATGGTTGTCAATCTGGCATCTTTTGTGAGAACTACTTTCAGATTTTTTTTTTTTAAAGAACCATAACTCACAAAGAAATTTGAGGGTGGGGGTGGGGGGACTGAGGAAAAGAATTAAATAGCAGTAGTCTACCTTTTCATTTACATGACACACATTAACCGCACTATACAAGTTCCAAGAGAACTGTCTTGTTCTCTTGTCTCCAGGAGCCCATGTAGGGCGCTTTAATTGCCACATTTTCAAACCGATATAATGGTGGGGATGTCTTAGTAATTACCTTAATGAGATAACACCTTTCCTTCCCTCAACCTACTCATTATCACGCCTCTTGTTCAAATTTCAACTACAAAGAACTCTACTTGTAAAAAAAAAAGTCTGAAATGTATTGTTCTAGGTCTCATACCCTTAAAATAATCACACTGCACATATCTTAAAAATATGAAAGAAATAGTACACACAGGCAATTCAGATATGTTAAAGGAAAGGTTTGAGATAAGTAAACTAAACATCTGGGTGCCCTTTAATTATTCTTGGTTGGATTCTTTATCTTGACCTATAGTGATGCTGAGGTGCCAAAGTGATGAATTTTAAGATGTTGGGCTGTGAAGACGTGCAGCTGCAACACTGATGGATTTAGGAAGGGATGGTAACAAGGTTAGCTGCATGTGAAGTGTGAATTGAGATTTTTGCAAAGAGACTGTGATTGCAGATGGGCATAATGTTGTACCCTTGCATGAAATCTTGCTATTATTGTATAATGGTCAGACAGAGTGTGAAATGACTTATTACTTTTCTTTTATTCTTTAATGAAGTTGGTTAGAGTAGCAGTGCTACTGCTAGTCAATAGTAGTAAAGCACACACATACAAAAAACTATATGACAGGTGCTGAAATATTAAATATTTATTTGGTTTTGACTTTTTTCTCCTAATTTTCATGAGTATCCATATGCAAACAGAAGCATCTCTTTAACCATATAGGCAAATTTGTACTGATTTGTGAGTATGCACTTACCCTTATTATCCTGTATAAATATCTATACAAGGCCCTGATGCATATAAAGGATTTCAGTGTCCAAGAACATATCATAGCTCTTTTAAATGTTTAAAAATGCTGTAATGCTTTGGGACCAATTTCTGCATGGAATTCTGATTTGCAAATTCTATTTGGAGTTATATAGGCGACAGTGAAATATCAGTTTATCACTATCATGACTAGAAGTGCTTTATGGACAAAACATAACAAAAACCCATTATGAGGCACACTCTCTAACATGAGATATGGGAAAGATTAAATCATAGCTCCTCTGTTTTGTAAGATAGAGTACATATCTTTCATTATTTCACAGAGCCCATAATGTAAATATTTCTTTACTTTCCAATATCAGCATCACAAGAAGATAATACCTTAGGCTTTTCAAGTCAAAGGGAAATAGGCTATGATGTTAAAAACAAAACAAAACAAACAAAAACCACTCTCCTTCTATAGTCAGTCTTTTGCCTCCGGATGCTTCTGATAGAATGGCAAGAAATATGCATTTAACAAAATTTGGTTCTGGAGATTAGAGATTTCATTCATTATAGAATTATTTTTATATGGTCTGTAAAATTTATAATCATCCCTAATGCATTGGATTCATGCTCTTGATGTGAATAAAAGAATTTGGAAAGGACAAAGATACGTCTTTAACATAGCCCCTCAAGTTGAAGACCTAACATTTTAAAAGAAAGATTAATTTAAATTTGTTTGCATTTTTCATATTATTATATAGTTAGATCCTGCTATAATAAAAATTCTTGTTCTGAGGTTTGGAATATATTGAGAATTAAACGATGTTCTTCGAAACAACACAGATCATCCTTTAGAAAAAAACTTGGAACCACTGACCTATAAAAACAGTGTTTAGTCTGGGCTCTCGGCACCAAGTTTATTGGCTCTTTTCTACTTTTCTTAGGCTCATCTTGGTTCATAGATAGAAAGAATTCCATGACTATGTAGATCCTCGTTAGTCAAGATAGAATCGCTTATATTTATTTGATGAAATCTGGAAATGTAACACATATCATACCTTCTGTTTTCCATTTATTGGAATATAAAAATGTTATCTTACACTAGGAGTCTCTTAGAATAAGTATAGTCTAACAGTGGAGTGAATGTTGGAGTGTCTCAAATTTATTCTAAGAATATATTAGTATTAGTCGGGAACAATAGCCACTTTGGGAGACCAAGGCGGGAGGATTGTTTGAACCTAGGAGTTTGAGACCAACCTAGGCAACATAGTGAGACCTTGTTTCCACACACACAAAATAAATAAAAAAATTAGCCAGATGTGGTGGGGGCACATTTGTAGTCCCAGCTACTTGGGAGGCTGAAGCAGGGGGATTGTTTGAGTCCTGGAGTTTGAGCCTGTGGTGAGCTGTGATCATGCCATTGCACTCTAGTCTGGATGACAGACTAAAACCCTGACTCAAAAAAAAAAAAAAAAAAATATATATATATATATATATATACATATATTAGTAAGGGCTACTAAGTACAGAGCAGATTTTTGAAGGACTTGAATTAGTGAGATTTCTTACTTGACTCTGTATGTTTGCAATGTCAGTTTCAGGAAAGATGTGGACCCCTTCCATTCCCCCCAGCTACTTACATGGTTACATGGTCACATCTGTAGAAAACATTGGCAACTGTAATTAGTGATCACTCACCCTTTTTTATTCTATCATCTTCCCTAGAATTGAAATGCTGTGATTGGTTTGTAGTTTACTAAGCTCAGCCCTTTTATAGGCATATTAAAGTGAATCTGCATAAGAGAACCCATTATCTGTTACATGGGTGAGAATCTGCTCCCGCACCTTATGGATTTCAGATTTTAAAAAAATTGGCTTAGTAGAGTGTTGCAGTTAACTGTGACAACATTTTAGGGGTCCCCTACATCTCAACATTAGTGTTGTAAAACTTTGAGTACTTCCTCATTAAGAAACGCTTTCAGCTTACTATGAGTACACAGAATGCACATAAACATTTATCTCAACTAATTTTTCAGCTGATCGCTTTACCCTTGAGGTTTCCATTCTAATCTCATTCGAGGATGAGAGACATTGGTCTTTATATTTGAAAGTACTTAATGGTAGTTTTCTTTAGCAAGATGAGAAATATTCCTTGTGGATTGGCCAGGGAACAATAGAATAACACATTCAAAGCCTACTTATTAAAGAAAGTGTCATCATATCTCTCTCTCTCTCTCTTTTTGAGTTAGAGTCTCACTCCATTGCCCAGGCTGGGGTGCAGTGGCACAATCATGACCACCCCAGCATCGATCTGCTAGGCTCCGGTGATCCTTCCACCTCAGCCTTCCAAGTAGCCGGAACTACAGGCGCGTGCTACCATGCCTGCCTAATTTTTTATTTTATTTTTTATTTATTGTGGAGACGAGGTCTTGCCGAATTGCCTGGGTTGGTATCGAACCCTCCAGTTCAGGCAATCCACTCGCCTCAGCCTCCAAAAGTGCTGGGATTACAGGATGAGCCACCGAACCTGGCCCTCTCTCTCTCTTTCTAAGTGCTGGTTTATAATTTCTGGATTGTTGTCAAGAATATTAATCTATGCATACTTCCTAATCATAACTAGTAAGTTAATGTCTAACTTTATCCTCAATATGTGAGGATATTTTTTGTCCCTAATCTCTAGGTCAGTGCCTGTTATAAATTAGGTACTCAAAAAAGTTTATATAATTGAACAGGAAGTCTTTGATTACTTAAAAAAACCATATTCAAATGACATTTGCAAGTTGAAACATATTCCCTGATGGGAAGAATCATGTTCAATCTTTCACTGTATTTCAAATACCTGGCACATTAACTTGAAAATCCTGGGGCACAATGTATATTTGCTACTGCTATTGACTGTGGTGGTGATGTAGTAAAATTTTTTAGAAATGTAATTATAATTTTTAATTGGTTTTTGGCTAACATCTTATTGATTTCAGTGATAAGAATAGCATCTGGTAGAATTGTGCTAGTTATGTGACATCAGCTTATTCTTGAGCTAGTTGCACTACTGGCCTACTTTTAAATTAAACACATCCTTTTTTTATAGGTCTGAAGTAGTTATGTGATTCACTAGACCTTTTTGTTGGTGTTGCTGATAATGTATAACAAGTAGAGAAGTGCATGGAATACTCTTCTCCCAACTCTCTTCTAAAAATGAGCCTCTTGAATAAGGGTAAGGAGTGAAATCAGTTTCACTGGATCTTATATTCTAAATTGTATTGGTAAGTAAATCCAGGAAGCTACATAAACCAAAAAAAGGAATAGAGAAATCTATCTTTAGCTTATTAACAATATTCTTAATAGGGCAATGACAACTGGGAAAATAAATTAAGTTGACAATTTAATAGATATAACTCAAAGAGTAAACAGAAGCAGCTAAATTTCATGGTTAATAGTGGTACTATTGAAACGAAGCTGTTGGAAGACACTTAATGAAAACAGTGGCTTTCAAAATGAAGCTACGTTTAGCAACTATTTTTCACTAGAAGTATTTGGCATGATGTTTGGGTTCAAAATTACTCTTCTGTATTGCTTAATGAATTGTTAACTGGAATCTGTAATATGTGTGATGGAAGAGAGAAAACTGATGCTTTTTCATGTAAAAATTCTCACATTCAGATTTTCTTTGTATTTTACCACACCTATATTTTAAAGTGCTTGGAGGACAAAAACATACAAACAGAGAAAAATCTGTAAGCTCTTGTCAGGTATTATTTATGTAATATAATTTTGTTGAAAAAGATGTGAAAATGGGAAGAATTAGAAAACAGAACAGCTAAAGTAAGTTATAATGAGCCACATCTAAAACACACACACACACACACACACACACACACACACACGCACACGCACACGCACGCACACACACAGGAATAACAATGTAATGACAACACATTTTCATTATTCTAAAAACAAATTCTGATAGTGAAACCCTATTAATTGGATATTTTAGCTATTTACCAAAGGAATATGACTGTAATAAGTAGCCTTTTCTTCCAAGGGATAATATAGAACCAGTATCATTTTATTTGGTGCATGTGGCTCTCTTATGCTACATAATTTGTGGATATGAAAAGAGTAGAGGATGTGTTGAAAGAATATATTATGATATTTCATATGGGGACTTCAAATTTCCTTGATATTTTAGGTACCAAGGTACTTGAGGAAAAGAAATGGAAGAAACAAAGCAGAAACCTTAGAGACATGATGCTTATCCCCAGAGTATTACAGTGATTCATAATTCACAAGAGAGCAAGGCTCAAGCGGATCATACTTTTTATGGCACAAATGGGATTAATATTGTGCTTCACAGATACAGCATGTTTATAACAAAGAAGACCACATTTAGACTTCTTTCTACTGTACTAAGGCTTAGAAGAAAGAACATTAAAATATTTTTTAAATTTCTAGATTAAAAAAAGACCAATGGTCATTATTGTCCAAAGGTGGAAGATAATTTTAGAATTATTTTTATTCTTTTCTCAGGGCCCTGAGATCTATTCACACTAACTGTGTAGCATTGCTATGATTCATATTTATTGTTTGTGAAACATTGAAATATGTGATCATCTTTTCAACTTAGAAATGGTTTTGCTGGTATATAAACTTCAAGACTCTCTTTCCCTTCTCTAAGTTATTATAGCTCTAGAATTGAAGCAGATTCTAAAACATTTATTTACATGAAGACCTCAGAGAACCTTATGAGAGGTATATATTTCTAAAACAATTGTGAAATAGTTAATTATGGAGAGTAAGAGAACGTGGCTAGATAGATTACTGAATGAATACACTCAGTGGCACTTGAGAAAATTTTGCGGGTCATTCTACCACTTTCTATTCTGTATGCCAATACTTTTTTTCTGATTTTCTTTAATTTTTTCCCCTCTTTCCTTCTTTTATCTATTATACCTCTATTTAATACTTTTTTTCTCTATTCTTCTGAATGTGATATTTGATTACTTGTCTGCTTTTCTCCTTACTATAAGCCTTTTGAGGACATACAGGATGCATTAACAATTTCTCACAATGGCTGTCAGAGATGCTTAATAAATGCTTATTGAGTTCCCACAAGCTAATATTTTTATTTTGCAGGTTACACAGGAGGTTCTCAGGGTCATTAAACTCTAGGATAGAGATTTTTTTCATTATTAGTACTATATCTGCATATTTATATATATAATTCATGTAGTTTAGAAATAGTGTTTAAGGATGATTAGTTTGGATTATCAACAGTGTTTAAGTATAACTTAAAATATTTGGCAGGTTGGGTCTACTGTACAGCTTCTTATTTACCAAATGGAGTCTGTGGTTTATGATGATTTTCCCCAAAACAGAAGGCTAGAGATTAGAGATTAACCCTTGATATCATTTCTATAGCAGCCAAGGATACTGAATACATGGTCTTAGCGAGGGAAATTGGAGCTGTGAAATCTTATGAGAAAGAGAGATAGGGAGATACAGAGAGAGAGAGAGAGAGAGAGAGAGAGAGAGAGGGAAGAAGAGAGATGTTTTCCTATTCATAAACTTTGGAGAAAGTTTAATTAAACTCATTGGTAAAATGTTTAAGATATGTAAGAGTAGCACTCACTAACTATTTGACTATTCTGACTACTATAAAGTCATTTTTGGTATTTATTAAAGAGTTCTGTTGGCTCCTAGTTTATTGTTAGGTCATCTAATTGGAAAAGATAATTAAGGAGCTTTGATAGATGAATATTACAACATGTCTTGCTTCCTTATAGCTTCTGCTAGGGTTCTGTCCAGGATTTCTCTGCAGTGCCAAATGACCTGGGAGTCCTGGCAAAGAAAGTCTTCAGCCTTTGGCAGTAGAGGGTGGGCCTACATTTTCTCAACTGTCCAAATATTTTGTGACTTTCAATCACAGCAGGCATCTCCTTCTCTTCCATAGCAACAGTACATTTGGGGGATTACTGTGTTTTTTCTCCCTCCTTCCTCCTGTGGGAGAATACCACTATTTCTAAGCTGGGATAAATCAGGTCACTGGCTAGAATTCAGTATGGCCGTTTCGACTCTATTTCTAGATAGTAGAGTCAGATACAATGCTCAAAGGTGAGTCTTCTTTTGGAGTCCTAGGGAAAAGCACAGCCAAATTAAGTATAATGACAACTTCCAGCTTGTATTTTCTTTTTCAGTTGTGAGTTGTGCTAAAATGATATTTTTCCTTTAAGAAATAAACAGATAAAACTAATATGTCGAGAACTAATCCTTAATCTGAGGCCGTCTCCACAGAGGACTCTTTAAAAAATTAAACCAAAGATTTACTATGGATAATGATCAGATGCCTAAGTGATACATAACTACTCTTTTAGAGGACTTCACTCAAAGCATTTGATGCTACATGGATTGTTTTACTGTGAACATTCCCAGTGATTGGTACAAACCTTTGCCAATGAATGACAAATTTACATACACATCATGTCAGCCAGCAATATTTTGCAGCTTTAATTGCTTTAGCTTCAGGCATTCCATGTCAAAATAGAGTGTTTAATGTCCTGCAAGTTACTCTGCTTCTTTGCAACGTTAAATTATTCTGTAATTTGCCTGTTTTCTTTCTAATGCATTGTCCATTAAGTTTTTAAATAATTTATAATATGAAATGCATAATGCAGCTTTAAATAGCATGTCCAGCTTCTTTTTTAGAAGGTTCTGGGTGGGGTGTGTCAAGAAGACTGGAAAACCTGAAATGCATTTGCATAAAATGTTACTCCTACCTTATATCTCAGTAGAAAAGATCCTCTTTTATGTTGCTAAACTTTTGGCTTAATGTGCACTATACTATGTGTGGGTATTTTTAATTTTAGATAAAATAGCATTTAAAAAAATTCTACATAGACAACACGCACTCCATTAAAAGGAAAAGAATGGTATTCTGTGCAGCCAGTTACATATTAATGGTAAAAGTTGATTTTATTCAGTCAAGTCTACGAGAATGAATGAGATGGAAAAAAGTTATTTGTGCCCATTTAGTTAAGCTAGTTTCAACAAAGATGTATCAATACAGAAACACAGTCTTTGATGTCTTTATGAGCGATTTGAAGTACATTGAAAAAAATAACCTTTATCTAGCTTTTACTAGTATCTGAGTCTTACTATTTTTAATTGTTAGTATTTTACGTTGTGTCCATTTGTGAAGATCGACCCTTGTTCAGTAACTATTTCTGATGTGGTACTGCTATGCACATGTATATTGAGTCTTGGGTATTAAGTTAAAATAAATTAGCAAAATTTACACAAATGTGTACAAGTCAAAGAATGGTAAACAACTGCTCTTCTCTATTAAAAATGACATGTTCAGCCAGGACGGTGGCTCATGCCTGTAATCCCAGCACTTTGGGAGGTGGAAGCAAGAGGATTGCCTGAGCCCAGGTGTTTTTGGGACCAGCCTGGGCAACTTGGCTGTACAATAAAACAAACAAGCTGGACAAGGTGGTGCACAGTTGTAGTTTCAGCTTACTTGGAAGAACTAGGCAGAAGGATCGCAAGAACTTAGTAGGTTGAGGTTGTGGTAGTTGTGATTGTGCTACTATACTCTAACTTGGGGGACAGAGTGTAACTCCAACTCAGAACAAACAAACAGACAAACAAAAACCAAAAAGCCAGGTTCAAAGTTAGAAATCTCTTCTTAAGCTATATAATGTAAAATCATTTAAAACATTTTAATGAATAATAACATATTTTTAGTATACAATAAATCTCTCTTTTCAAAGTAGTATTAGAAAAAAATTGATTTATGTTTTTGAATATTCATATCTGTAAAAGAAAGTTTTATTTAAAACACTAAAATGTAAATTCATGCATTTGCAAACTATAAATTTACCTTTAATATTATCTCCCTCTTTTGCCTTTCTCTAGTCTTGAGGGCATTTCTTCAATTATTATATGTTTCTATAGAGAATCAAGAGTGCCTTTGGACACATTTGACTGTAATTTGGTTGTTGAGTCTTTGTGATCCTTACAATAGGCTCAGACAAGTATATAATTAGTTTCCTAAGAATTTTGGAGCATTGGAGAAGTGTCTAGTCCAATCTGTTACCTAACATATATCCAGGACATTTTATACCTTTGAACTCATAGAGGAAAGTATATGGTCTGATCAAATAATCTCTAGAGACATTTAACCCAAGGTTGTTATCATCTCTTGATAGTTCCTCATATGGAAGAACACTTCAATAGTATTTGTGAATCAATCATAATACTTTGTGATTTAAAAAATAATGTATGATGACACAATATTTAAAGTATTTGAGCACCACGGAAAAGCTTTGCCTTAATTGGTTTTAACTTTAATTGTTCATTTTTGGGGGGAAATATCTCATGAGAAAGTTGATGAGGGTGGATATTTTAAGATAGTAGGACTTTCTCCTACCAAAAGCTTAATTTAATACTTATCAACAAGGTACAGTTTTAAAAATCAGAGTCAAAAGAGAACATATGTGTAGAAAACTAAAGCTATAACATGCCTGGCTCTGGCAGCTTCAAATTATATTCTGTGACTTAGAATGTGAAGGGGGCAACTTGTATTTACTTTGAAAGTCTGAATTAAATGGAAGTTACCAGCATTTTTAACTTCCTGTTTTCTGAACTCCCTGGAATAAATTCAGCAGAGATAAAAGGATATACTTTAATGAACAAGTAAGAACACTTTCACTGCATTAAAAAAAGGCTTATTTGGGTTATCACATAAATTGAGTTTATTTCCAGTAACATAAATATTCTTTCATTTCTCTGTTTATTCAATTTCTGATGGAAACTATGCCAGAAAATTTTTTGAAGCAGTGTTGGGACAAGCTTGGCCTAACAATTCTTAGAGGAAACCCCCTACAGTTTGCCAATTTCCAGAGCATCTATGGTAATTAGAACAGCCCTCCACCAAGAAAGGAGAAAGGTATGTAAGTAAAAATCAATTCTTCTGCTTGCTTCCTCAGGTCTGTGCTTTTTTTTCTTTTTTGCTATCTCTTTGGAATCTTAAGGAATAACTTGATACTCCATCACATGCCTAGGGTGGTGAGGGCACAGAAAGGGTGAGGAGCAGGGTGCTTGTGGTTACATTTCTGTATTGAATTTAATTTTTCATTGATAATTAGACTCTTGAAGCCACCTGATATTTCTGACCAGCAGGAAACAAAAGCCCACTGATTGACTCAGGGGATACGCAGGAGTGGCCCCCACTGTGCTCACACAGCAGCTCCACAAAGACTAAAAACAAGAGCTGCGGCAAATTGGATCACCATACAAGTTCCAACTGGCCCATTGTGTACAAGTAGTAAATTGGGAGCTGATATTTCTGAGAACTATTTATTAGCAAAAGCTCGGTGTTTTACTCCCTCCCTACCCTGCCCCCCGCCTTAGTTTTCTTCCGCAGTTTTTACCAAGTTAGATGAGCAATCTAAAGCTCTTACAAAAAATTCAGTTAATTATCCAAAGAGTTGTCCAGACTAGAAATGTACTGATTCTATATGACAACTGAATACATTTTTTTTTTAAAAAGTAATATTAACAGGCATTTATGTTGTGTAATTGTACAAAAGGCGAATGGGTGACATTTGCAAGAGTTTATGGGAATGCAAAAAAAAATTTTAAAAATTCAACTCTATTGCTGCATGTCTTATTAAGATTTTTAAATGAAGATGTCTCTGTGACGGCTTTTGGCGGAGTGATCAGTTCTAACCATTTAGTATAAAAAAGGTGTGAAAATACTAGGCTGTGGCCGGTTAGCAGAAATCATAGTTATACAAGCCCAGACCTGTGTGTCTTACAGAAGAATTGATAAGTCTGGATTTTATTCAGTTTGAGTAATGCAGAGAGAGAAAAATGGAGTTTGTTATGTACCATCTCTGAGAGTTTTAGATTTTGGTGAGTTGGGAATATGGGAATATTGTTCCTACAACATCATGGGGATAGTTTATGCAGAAACTTGCATAACTGCAAAAAATAAAGTTTATGTTAATTTTTCACAATAAAGTTTTTGAGATGATATTCTTTCAATGTGTGGGTGTTTACTCATTTGATCTTTTAAGGGCACTACTGTATTGGATTCGTTTTTATTTCCGTGTTCTTTCATTTTCATCCAGTGTGTGAATTAATTCAATGGACAATGAAGTGATTTTGGAGGGCAGCTCAGAGTAACAGGGTTACTATTGGTTGTCCAGCCAGACAACACCATAGAGACCATCCTTGTGATGGTATAAGCGTGCTCTGGTCATCAATTTGTTAATGAGTATTAGGACCTAGCCATTAAATATTAATAAATGCCTGTGGTGTTCAGTGATCTGTTAAGTGTTGTAAGGTATGAGAAGAGTATGATGCTTGGTTTATAATATCTAGCAGTTTATCATTTGATAGATAAGCAGAAGTTACCAACATAAAACAATTAGTGAACTATTGAATGACAGAGGTCACAGAACTATGGATATTTGCATGCCTAGTTAGGCATTTTTTTTTAAGAGAGAGAATTGAAGGGTAGACTTCCTGAACTTGGTGGCTAACATGAGGTGGGTAGGGTTATTGTACCTCAGAAAATTATAGCAGGATTCTAAGATATCTTAAGAAATTAGAGGCCAGGCTTGGCAGCTCGGCCTGTAATCCCAGTACTTTGGGAGGCCAAGGCAAGTGGATTGCCTGAGCCCGTGGGTTCGAGACCAGCCTGGGCAGCTTGGCGAGACCACGTCTTAAAATAAATAAAAAATTAGCCGGGCATAGTAGTGTGTGCCTGTAGTTTCAGCTACTTGGAAGGCTAAGGTGGAAAGATTGCCAGAGCCCAGCAGGTCGACACTGGGGTGGCTCTGAGTGTGCCACTGCACTCCAGCCTGGGAGACAGAGTGAGACTCCAACTCAAAAAAAAAAAAAAAAAAGAAAAAAGGAAAAAAGAAAAAGAAAGAAACTAGAAAAAAAAATCATTGGATTCTTGGGAACTAAAGCATACAATAGAGATCCAGGATCCAGAGGTACTGAACAATTTCCAGGACTGGAGGAATATTATTGGAATATGGTCTGTTGAGGAAAACTGAATTCCTGAACTCAAGTCATCCTTCTGCTTCAGCTTCCTGAGTAGCTGACACTACAGTATACACCACCATACCTAGCTAATTTTTAAAACTTTTTTTTTCTTTTTGTAGAGATGGAGTCTCACTATGTTGCCCAGACTAGTCTTGAACTCCTGGACTCAAGCGATCCTTTCATTTCAGCCTCCCAAAGCACTGGGATTACAGGTGTGAGCCACCGTGCCCAGCCACTGTTTAGTTTTTGTCATTACAAGGTTGTTAAAAGTGTAGGGAAATTGAAGAGAAGCAAAATGAGGACTATGTTGGGTTGCTGTGAGGATTAAATGAGATAAAGCACGTATGGTGCCTGGCACATACTAGGTTTTCAACATATGCTAGTTGTTTTAAAAATAAAGCTATCGGTAGAGGTTGAATGGCTTCTCAATGCCTGAGAACAGAGAGTAAGTTGGAAGTGACAGTTAGTTGGCTATCTCCTGGACTTTCAGAGGGTCAGACAGTCAGGTATCTGTTGATGGGATGCTTTTTAAGCTGTGGCTAGGCCCAGTGCTCTTTCCACAGTTGTAGCTCTCACTCCTAATACCATCCCTTTTCCATCACCACAGGAAACTGACCTAATTCCAGGTCTCAAGGCACATGACCCTTCTGCCTTTGGTCTTCTGAAAATTCTGTCTTTCTTTGGCTTCAAGAAATTGGGAAATAATCCCACTTTTCTGAATCTCTTCTTTGTCTTTCTTGATGGGTTCTCTTTTTCCACAACACCTACACCCTACTTTCAAAACAATAGCACCACCACCAACAACCGAGTTCTATTCTCAACCCCCTTTTCTTTTTGTCCTAGAAATCCTTCCTAGGAGATTCTCATCTTGCCTGGCATCATTTCTCATGCAGTGGCTGACAGTTTTTCATATCTAGCCCCAGTGTCTTCACTGGGTTCTAAACATGCATTTACAACTTCTTGCCCCTCATGTCTTCTGTAGTTATCTTAAATTCAGCCTGGCCAGAAGAGAATTGATTTTCTGCAGTAGAAACATTCCTTCCCTTGTATTCCCTAGAGAAGCTAATGTTATTTCTATTATAGGACATTCAAATGTACAGTTTGTCTGGGACTGAAACATGTTCCCAGAACATGAGACTGTCAGTGCTAAAACTGAGAAAGTTCTGGGCGATCTGGGGCTAGCTGGCCACCCTCTCTTTCTATAAAATCTCTGAAACCAGACACCTCTGAGTTTCCCTCCACACCTCCCTTTCTGCCATCTCCTGCTTCTAATTAGTCACCAAATTCTCGTATCCTACAGACCTTTATTATTTCTCACCTGGGAGATTGTAATAGAATCTTGCTTTATATTTTGTTTTGTTTTAGATTCAGAGGGTACAAGCGCATGTTCGTTACACGGACATTTTGTGTACTGATGGGGACTGGGCTTCAGACGGCCCATAACCCTGATAGTGCACATTCTACCCGAAAGGTAACTTTTGACACTAAACCTCCTCTCCGTCTCCCCACTTTTAGTGTCCCCAGTGTCTATTATTTCCATCTTTGTGGCCATTTAGCTCCCACATATAAGTGAGAACATGTCCACCAGGTATTCTTGACTTTGACCTTAGTCACTTTACATACTGCCTAAGTAATCTGCATGAATATAGATCTAATCATCATGACGCTATTAAATAATGAACCAAAAAGCTGGAAATGATAAATCCATAGAGAAAATAGGCTTCTGCCATAGATGAGAGGGTTTTGGCTTTTCAACTCAACCACAGAACCCTGTCACTCTGAAAGGAACTGGCTGTAACCTTAGTGTGATAGCCATCTGTTAGAGATCAACACAATTTTCTCCTCAGCATCTGGATCAATTTTTTCCTCTGTCTGGACAGGAGTGCTTACTTTTAAAAAAATTGCTATGGGAGCACCAACTTACATTATAGTCTAATCAAAATAATAAGTTCTGTGATTATCTATGTACAAATAACTAGATAGTAGTGATAGGATAAGAAAAAGCACAACATGGAAATATTAAAAAAATACAGGTTTGCTTCATTTTATTGCACATTGCTTTATTGCATTTTTTACAAATTGAAGGTTTGTGGAAGACTTGTGTTGAGCATTCTATTGATGTGATTTTGCCAACAGCATGTGCTCACTTTGTGTCTCTGTGTCACATTTTGGTAATTCTCACATTATTTCAAACTTTTTCATTATTGTTATGTCTTTTTTTTTTTTTTTTAGTCGGGGTCTCATTCTGTCTCCCAGGATGGAATACTGTGGCAAGATCATGGCTCACTGCAGCCCCATCCTGGGCTCAGGACATCCTTCTGCCTTGAGTAGTTGGGACTACAGGCACATGCCACCATGCCTGGCTCATTGAAAAAAATTTTTTGTAGAGAAGAGATCTCGCTATATTACCTCAGCTGGTCTCGGTCTCCTGGGCTCAAGCAATCCTCCTGCCTTGGCCTCCCAAGGTGCTGGGATTACAGGTGTGAGCTACCACACCTAGCTCTTACTATTATATCTTTAATGGTGATCTGTTATGTTATCTTTGATGTTATTACTGTAATTGTTTTAAGGCACCATGAACTGTGTCCCTATAAGACAATGAACTTGCTGGGCTCAGTGGCTCAGCCTGTAATCCGTGCTTTGGGAGGCAGAGGTGAATGGATTGCCTGAGCCTGTGGGTTCGAGACCCACCTGGGCAACTTGGTGAGACCTCATCTCTACAATAAATAAAAAAATTAGCCAGGTGTGGTGGCATGTGCCTGTAGTTCTGGCTGCTTAGAAGGCCGAGGTGGAAGGATTCCCGGAACCCAGCAGGTCGAGGCTGCGGTGGCCGGGAGCGTGCCACTGCACTCCAGTCTGGGCGACAGAGTGAGACTCCAACTCAAAATAAAGAAAAAAGACAATGAACCTAATCAATAAATATTGTGTGTGTTCTGACTGCTCCACTGACCAGCTGTTTCCCCTTCTCTCTCCCTCTTCCTGGGCATCCCTATTCTCTGAGACACAACGATACTGAAATTAAGCAAATTAATAACCCTACAACGGCCTCTAAGTGTTCAAGCGAAAGGAACAGTGATGTGCCTCTCACTTTAAATCAAAACTTGCAGTGATAAAGTTTAGTGAAGAAGGCATGCGGAGAGCCAAGATAGACCCAAAGTTATCCTTTTGCACCAAATGGTTAGCCAAGTTATGAATGCAAAGGAAAACTTTTTGAAGAAAATTAAAAGTGCTTCTCTAAGTGAACACATAAACAATAAAGAAGTAAAACAGCCTTATTTTTGGTATGGATAAAATTTTAGTGGTCTAAATAGAAGATGAAACCAGTCACAACATTTCCTTAAGCTAAAGTCTAATTCAGAGAAAGGCCCTAACTCTCTTCAATTCTGGAAAGGCTGAGAGAGGTGAGGAATTTGCAGAAGGTTTGAATCTAGTAGAGGCTAGTTCATGAGGTTTAAGGAAAGAAGCCCTCTCCATAATATAAAAAGTGCAAGATGGAGACGTGGGAGCTAGTTTTCCAGAAGATCTTTCTAAGATAACTGATAAAGGTAGCTATATCGAACAACAGATTTTCAAAGTAGATGAAACAGCCTTCTGCTGGAGGAAAATGCTATGTGGGACATTCCTAGCTAGAGAGGGGAAGTCAATGCGTGGCTTTAAAATTTCAGAGGACTGGTCAACTCTTTTGTTAGGGGTGAATGCACTTGGTGACTTTTAGTTGAAGCCAGTGCTCTTTTACTATTTCGAAAATCCTAGGGAACTTAAGAATTATGCTAAATCTACTCTGCCTGTGCCCTATAAATGGAATAACAAGGCCTGGGTGACAGCACATCTGTTTACAGCATGGTTTACTGACTACTTTAAGCCCACTGTGGAGACCTACTTCTCAAAAATAAAGATTTATTTCAGAATAGTACTGCTTATTGACAGTTGCACCTGGTCACCCAAGAGCTCTGATGGAGATATCCAAGGAGGTGAAGGTTGTTTTCATGATTGCTAGCACAACACCCATTCTGCAGTCCATGGCATGAGAGGTAAGTTTGACTTTTAAGTCTTATTATTTAAGAGCTATATTTGTAAGACTATTGCTGCCATAGGCAGTGATTCCTCTGATGGATCTGGGCAAATTAAGCAGAAAACCTTCTGGAAAAGAGTCACCATTCTAGATGCCATTAAAAACATTCATGATTCATGGAAGGCGGTCAACATATCAATATTAACAGGAGCTTGGAAGAAGTTGATCCCAACCATCACGGATGATTTTGAGGTGTTCAAGACTTCAGTAAGTAAGGAACTGCAGATGTGTTGAAAATAGCGGGAGAACTAGAATTAGAAGTGGAGTCTGTAGATGGAACAGATTTGCTGTAATCTCATGATAAAATCTGAACCAATGAGAAATGGAATATTTCATAAACTTAGCTGATAAAGTGGCAGAAGGATTTGAGGGCATTGACATCAATTGTGAAAGAAGTTCTTCTGTGGGTAAAATGCTATCAAACATCACACATCCTACAGAGAAATCTTTTGTGAAAGGAAGAGTGAATCGATGTGACATACTTCATTGTTGTCTTATTTTCAGAACTTGCCACCCCAACCTTCAGCAACCACCACCCCGATCAGTCAGCAGCCATCAACTTGGAGGCAAGACCCTTAGCCAAAAGATTATGACTTGACGAAGGCTCGGATGATCATTAGCACATTTTATCAATACAGTGTTTTAAAATTAAGGTACGTACTTTTAAAAGACATATTGTTATTGTATACTTGATAGACTATAGCATAGTATAAGTAAATATTATATGCATCATGAAACCAAAAATTCTGTGTGACTCACTTTATTGCAACATTTGCTTTATTGAGATGGTCTGAAACCATATCCCCAATAACTCCAAGATATGTCTATAAAGAAATTTTGCAACTTGGGTATACTATCTCATCTCCCCCAACCTACTCTTGAATCTGTCTCATTTCAACTACAGTCTCACTAATAGTGATATCATTTATTGTTCATCTTTTTTTTGAATCCAAAATGTGTTTATGGGAATGGTTTCCCATTCATCTTGATTGGTGTGCTTTTAGTGCTGCTTCTTCCTGAAGGAACATCCTTCTGTGAGCCTTGCTTTTCCTTCTGTAGGCTGACAGAGGACAGTGGAGCAGCCAACACACAAAACTACTGCCTGTGCATGGCTGAAGACCGTGGTGATTTTATAGCATCCTGGGCATTTCACACCCATGAAGTAAGAGTTGGGGCTCTGCACCAGGTGCTTCTTCTTGTGTTTCCTCTTCTCCTCCTTTGGAGAAGGAGGTCTTTTGCAAGAGGCATGTTCTCGTGGGTAGGTCGTCACCGCCAGAAAAAGTATTGTTCATCTTTAATATTCTCCATTACCATGCTGGATGCTTAAACTTGGAGTGTATAGTGGCTTTAAAATATGCCCACAAAGCCTTTGGGAGTTCACCCTCCAGTAAGTGCAGCCAATTCCCCTTCTGTTGAGTAGGAGCTGCCCATAATGACTTCCTTCTAATGAATAGAATATGGCCGGAGTGAAAGAATGTCATCTGAGTCTAAGTGATGAAAACCATTGCCGCTTTTTCCTTGATCTCTCTTGTTGGATCACTTGCTCCGAGGGAAGCCAGCTTGCCCACCATGAGAACTCTTGCACAGCCCTGTGGAGAGTTTTACGACATGAGCAGCTGAACATCCAGCACCACCTTGTCAGGCATGTGAAGGTGGATCTTCCGGTCCCAGTCAAGCCTTTAAGTGACTCCAGTTTCAGCCAGCATCTAGACCACAACCTCATGAAACAACCTGAACCAGAACCACATAGGTAAGCTGATCTCAGATTCCTGACCCAGGAAACCATGTGAGATAAGAAAGTTCACTGTTTTGAACCACTCGTTTTTTGGGGGTAATTTTGTTATGCAGTGATAGATAAATACTACATAGCAGTTTTGCTTGACCTTTCCTTACCTACTTCTTTCCTTTCAGCCCTTTTCCCAAATGTTCAGACCTGCAGGCCACGATACATTTTTGCTGATTCTTCTGCAAAAACGATATATTATTTTCCCTTTTTTCTTTTACAGCTCTGGTATAGCCTTTCATTTCTTAATTACTGTTTTTCCCTGTGCTCATTCTATCGGGCTTTCTAGATTCCATTTATTAGGAGATAATTCTCCATCGATCTCTTGCATTTTTTCTTGTGAACAGAAACATTTACTGTCTTTTTGTTCTGGATGATCTTTTCAAGGGTGCAAGTTTCTTTACTGTCCAGTATAATAAAATAATTTCATCCTCTGGAGCAAAGACCAGACTTTGCTGGGCTTACTGCCCACTATAAAAGATTCAGGTTTCTGGCCAGGCTCGGTGGCTCAGCCTGTAATCCCAGCGCTTTGGGAGGCCGAGGTCAGTGGATTGCCTGTGCCTGCGGGTTCAAGACCCACCTGGGCAACTTGGCGAGACCTCATCTCTACAATAAAAAATTAGCCGGGCGTGGTAGCGCACGCCTATAGTTCCAGTTGCTTGGAAGGCTGAGACAGAAGGATCGCCGGAGCCCAGCAGGTCGAGGCTGCGATGGTCGGGAACGGCTCCTGCACTCCAGTCTGGGTGACAGAATGAGACTCCAACTAAAAAAAAAAAAAAAAAAAAAAAAAGACTCAAGTTTCCTGAGTTCAGCATTTCTCAGCTGTGATGAACCCTCCTGCGTGTGTGGGATACACCTTGGCCCTTCTGAATCACCCTGGTGGCACTTGGAGGGGAAATGTAACTGAAGCAAAAACAATGGTCCTGTGGCTTGCTGTGCCCTCAGTAATGTATCTCAAACCCCTGGGCTCAAGTGATCCTCCCTGCCTCAGTCTCCCAAAGTGTTGGGATTACAGATGTGAGCCACCATGCCTTGCTCAATAATTAAGTACAAGAATTAGGTTAAGAACAATAGGTACATATTTCCCCGAAGACATTTATCTCTGATGCAGGTTCTCATTTTTTTTTCTTTTTAAAAATAAGTCAGGGTCTTACTCTGTTGCCCACCTCATGGCATTCTCAGCCTCCTGGGCTCGTGCAGTCCTTCCACCTCAGCCTCTCAAGTAGCTGGGACTACAGGCACGCACCATCACGCCTAAAATTAAAATTTTAATTTTAAAAATTTCTGTAGAGACGAGGTCTCGCTATGTTGTTGAGGCTGGCTGGTCTCAGATTCCCAGGCTCAAGCAAACATCCTTCCTCGGCATCCCAAAGTGCTGGGATTATAGGCATGAACCACTGCACCCAGCCAGATCTCCTGATTTTTTGCAGGCCAGTTTATCAGTTTGCAAGTAAAGTAAAGCCTCAGACTCTTCATAGTTCTTGACAGTTTCAATCCATTCTCCTCAATTCCATCTACAGCTGCAATCATGCCTCTTTTCAATTAATTACTTTATTCATTTACCAAATGAAAACTGATCATACATGCTAAACCTCTGGCTCCCATTTTAACTGCAATTAAAAAAAAATACACCTTAGGAAATGCGTATCTCAAGCACACGCTTCTCATTCCTTGGAACTCCAGAAGGTGATGATGTTTTTGTATGTTGCCTCTTCTTGTTCATGACACTTACCACTTTCAAGATGTGTAAAACTTGTGTCTTCTGGGAAGTATGTATCTATTGTTCTTAACCTGATTCTTGTCATGATCTGACTGGAATCACTCTAGTACTTAGTTCTTGAGTCAGACACGGCGACTCACACCTGGAATCCCAAGCACTTTGGGTGATTGAGGCGGGAAGGGTCGCTTGAGCCCGCTTGAGTTCGAGACCAACTTGGGCAATATAGTGAGGCCTTGTTTCTACAAAAAAATTATAATAAAAAATACTTAGCTCTTACATATTATAAACAGGAATTAATTGTCGACATACATTTATGGTTTTTAAAAACCAAGTTATCCCATAGAGATGTTTTTTCCTCCCACATAGGGTAAGAAACTCATTGAAAACAAGAGACGTGGATTTTGTTTCCTTGGTAAGGCGTGCAGATCTGGACAGAGTATGCTTTTCATGGTGGTCATTTACTCAGGGTTGGCAGACTCAAACGTTCTGGTTTCCCAGGATAATTCAAATCTCGTCTGGTGACATTGCCTTGGTTTGTGAACAGAGGCTTAGAAACAATTGCTGACATAGCTCCAAACCTAGGAAGCAGATGGCGACCCTTGAAACTGCCTCTGGCTGCCACTGCACAGCCAGACCCTCTTTTCAAGCCCAAGTCTTTCTTACCAGTCTTAGAGTTTATCTAAGGTTTTTTTTACTCTTTCCTTTAGGCTCCTTTAGCTTAAGTCAACCTCTAGAAGAAGAAGAAGAAGGGGGAAAAAAAACCAAAAAAACCAAAAAACAAAAACAACTTACCAAAGCTCTTCAATCTTTTGTCCATTAAATAACTCTTCAATTCTCTTTCTTGCGCCCTTTAATGTTCTCTCTCTGAGTTAAGATTGGGCTTCTCGGTTTCGTATTCTATTCTCTGTGGGAAAGCATTAAAAATAAGAACTAAACAAAAAGTCTCACTGTAAGGATAATTTTGGGGAAAGGTCTCTTCTTTTTGATGTTTAATCTATTCTGCAAATATAGAATTTTGGTTAATCTGTCCACCATTCTATCTGCACTCCTGGAAGATCAGTCCTTGCGGGAAGGTTTTAAAAAACATTTCTTAAGACACCTTTTATATATGGCCTTTTAGGGATCATCTGCCTCCTCCAGAGTCATTCTGCTGCAGGCTTGTGAACTTGAAGCAATGAGTGTGTGTGTATACATGCACACATCAGAAAGAGAAAAAGAATTATCTCACCAAGCAGGCTTCTTTAAGTGACCTCAGTTAGTTTTAGAATCTGTGAGTAGGGTGCAGAGGCAGAGGGTGAATTTGTCCTTTGCTGATTCACCTGGTTGATAACTTCTTCAGATTCTGTAAGGTTGTAAGGTAGCGATTTTCCTGACCAGTTTCCTGACCCATCCCGTCATTTGGATGGTCCAAAGTTCTGATATTTAAAGTTGTCAAGAGAGCAAAATGAAGTCACATTTTCACGTTGTGTCCATGCAAACTGGGAATTCATAATCAAAGACATTTTATCAAATTACATGAGAAAATATCTGAGAAATGCAATATAAACTTCTTTTTGATGCTATTGTTCTTCCAAGTCATTATAAAAACCCAATGAAAAGAAACTTTCATGTTAAAGTTTCTTAAATAACATAACACAAAGTTATGTTAAAAATCCTTCTCCTTTTAGTCTTGTGAACATAGAAAATATTCTTTTTTTCTCCTTTCTTTTGTTGCAGAATTTTTTTTCCTAAATCTTAAAGACATTTTTGGCAAGTGACTTTTAGAGAAAAAAATAGTTAAGTACAAAAGACTATTTCACCTGGTGATTCACTATTTGAAGATCTTTTTTTTTTTTTTTTTGTGGGCAAGATCATTGTCTAAATTATATTTTAGAAATTTTCTAGAAACTGCTACATACTGGAAGAGATCTTTGACTCAAATTATCATAATACATATCACAGAGTCTGCTGAAGACATGCATATATTGATAAAAATTATAAAATATTTAGTACAAAAATAATGATAGAAACCAATATTAAGCTTATCAATTTTTTCCTATTCTTGCTCCAAATCCCATTCTCTTTTTTACTTCTCTAGAGATAAATTTAATTGTACTATATCACAGATTGTGTACCTCATCAAATAGGCTCCCAGACTCTGAGATTTATGTGGGGAAGTTTTTTTGTGGGGTGCTTTGGGAGATATACCTGTGAAGGGTGAGAGAAGGAGAATTGGATGAAGGGAAAAGTTTCACTATGATTCAGCCACAATAGACATTTCAACCGATCCTGCAGAGTCTAGAAGCTGGGATGCCCATGAGAAATTGTCTATCTTAAAGCAAAGAGGCTAGTCACCGGATACAGGGCTTCCGCATGGAAAAGGTATAACCTTGGGCAAGACAGCTTTCTTCTGCTGAGTCCTAAGTCTGGACTGTAAATGTTACATGCCGTAAACATTCATGTACAGGTTTCAATTTTTTTTTTTTTTTGAGTTGGAGTCCTACTCCATTGTCCAGGCTGGAGTGCCTTGGCATGCTCAAGCCACCCCAGAATCAACCTGCTGGGCTCTGGAGATCCTTCTGCCTCAGCCTTCCAAGTAGCCGGAGCTACATGCCCATGCTACTACGCCTGGCTAATTTTTGATTTATTGTAGAGACGAGGTCTCACCAAGTTGCCTGGGCTGGTTTCGATCCCGTGGGCTCAGGCAATCCACTCGCTTTGGCCTCCCAAAGTGTTGGGATTACAGGCTGAGCCACCGAGCACAGGTTTTTGTGTGAACATACGTTTTCATTTCTCTAGAATGATTACTTGGAAATGGGATTGCTGGTATCTCATTGTAGTTTTAATTTATATTTCCATAATGTCTAATGATGTGTTCTTGTTTTTATTTGACATTCATATATTTTCTTTGGTGGAGTACCTGTTTATATTTTCTTCCTATTAAAAAAAGTAAATTGATTGTTTACTTATTGCTGAGTTTTGTATTTAAAATATATTCTGAAAACAAACCCTTTGTCAGATATGTGATTTACAAATATTTTTCTCACAGTGTATGACTTGTCTTCTCCTCTTTATGATTTTCTTCATAGAACAATATATTTTAATTTTGGAGTAGTCCAATTTGTAGCTTTTAAAAATGTTCTAAGAACTCTTCAGGTAACACTAGGTCATGAAGATTATTTCCTTTTTTTTTTTTCCTGAGCTTTATATTTTTTTCTACATTACATTTAAGCCTCTGATTACTTTTGAGTTAACATTTGTGTGGTATTGGGTTTAAGTTGAAGTTCATTTTTTTGCATATGGATAACCAGTTGTTCCATTTGTTGAAAAGACCCTCTGCCGGGCTCAGTGTCTCAGCCTGTAATCCCGCACCTTTGGGAGGCTGAGGTGAGTGGATTGCCTGAGCCACGGGCTCGAGACCCGCCTGGGCAACTTGGCGAGACCTCATCTCTACAATAAATCAAAAAATTAGCTGGGCGTGGTAGTGCGCGCCTGTAGTTCCAGCTACTCGGAAGGCTGAGGTGGAAGGATCGCCGGAGCCCAGCAGGTCGAGGCTGCGGTGGCCGGGAGCGGCCACTGCACTCCGGTCTGGGCGACAGAGTGAGACTCCAACTCAAAAAAAACCCCCAAAACCAAAAAACCCAAACAAACAAACAAACGAAAAACAACAACAACAACAAAAGAAAAGACCCTCAAGCCTGTAATCCCAGCACTTTGGGAGGTCGAGGTGAGGGGATTGCCTGAGACCACAGGCTCAAGAACAGCCTGGGCAGCTTGGCGAGACCTCATCTCTACAACGCATCAAAAATTAGCCGGGTATGGTAGTGTGCCTGTAGTTCTGGCTACTTGGAAGACTGAGGTGGAAGGATCGCCTGAGCTCAGCAGGTCGAGGCTGGGGTCGCTGTGAGCATGCCACTGCACTCCAGCCTGGGCGACAGAGTGAGACTACGACTCAAAAAATAAACCAAAAAACACAAAAGAAAAGACCATCTCTCTCCACTGAATTTCCTTTGTTAAAAATCAACCATTTGTATGTGGATATATTTCTGAACTTTCTACAGTGTTCCACTGATCTGTGTGTCTATTCTTTCATCTTTCACTGATGTCTTGATTGCTGTAGCTTTAGACGGCATCTTAATATTGTGTGATGTGAATGCTCCAACTTCGTTGTTTTTCAGACTTATTTTACTGTTGTAGTTTCATGTATGTTTTAGAATCAGTGTGTCTATATCCACAAAACATCTTGCTGGGATTTGATTGCTGTTGTGTTAAATCTAGATCATTTTGGGGAACAGTGATGCCTTAACCATGTTGACTCTTCTAGTTAATAACATGCAGTATCTCCCCATTTATTTGAGCCTTCTTTGGCTTCTTTCCTGAGTGTTTTGTAGTTTTCAGCATGTAGATAGGCGCATATTTTATTTTACAGGGGGCTACTGTAAATGGGGCTATTTTTAAAATTTTAGTTTTTAACTGTTCATTGCAAGAGTATAGAAAAATGATTACTTTTTAATGTTTATTTTGTATCCTGTGACCTTGCTAAATATAAAAAAAGCTTTAAGAGCTTTTTGCAGATTCCTTGGGATTTTCTATGTAGATAAAAATGTTATCTTAAATAGGGATAGTTTTATTTTTTCTTTTCTAATTTAAGAGCCATTCCTTTCTTTCCTTCCTTCTTCCTTCCTTCTTTCCTCCCTGCCTCCCTCTTTTCCTTCCTCCTTTGCTCCTTCCTTCCTTTCTTCAAGTTGGAATCACGATCAAGGCCACCACAGTCTCGACCTGCCAGGTTCAGGCAATCCTCTTACCTCTGCCTCCCAGAATGCTGGGATTATAGACATGCACCACCATGCTTTTCTGAAAGCCTTTTATTTCTTCATCTTATTTTATTGCACTTGCTAGGACTTCCAGAACAATATTGAGTAGTAGTGGTGAGACTGGACATTCTTATTTCCCAATCATAGGAGGACAGCAGTCAGTCATTTACCATTAAGTATAATGTTTGCTGTAGGTTTTTTGTATATGTCCTTAAACAGATTGAAAAAGGTCTATTCTAGTTTCAGTTTGCCAGGACCTTAAAAAAAATTTTTTTTAAATCAGTATTTTTTATTATGGTTTTGTGGGGTACAGTTAAGGGTTAGGTATACAATTACGTTTCATTCAGGCACCCTGTTGATAAGAGGTGTTTCCCCATCCCCAGACAGATATTTGCTACTGTTAATCCCATCCCCCCCCATAGTTTCCCAGTACTGTCAGTCATTTTCTTATAGTATTACATTGGATGTTCAAGGTCCATTATATGAGTGAGAACATGTGATACTCGGATCTTTGTTTCTGTGAGAGGTCACTCAGTATTATAGACTCAAGTTCCATCTAGGTTGCTGCGAAATTCATGATTTTGTTCTTTTCTATGGCTGCGTAGTATTCCATCGTGTATATGTACCACATTTTTAAAATCCAGTCCTCTTTTGATGGGCAGCATGGTTGTTTCCAGGTTCTTGCTATTGTGAACAACGCTGCGATAAACATACGTGTGTAGGTATCTTTTTTATAGAGTGATTTGAGTTCTTCAGGGTATATTCCCAGCAGGGGGATTGTGGGGTCATATGGGAGGTTGATATTTAGAGCTTTTAGGAATCACCACACTGCTTTCCACAGAGGTTGCAGTAGTTTACACTCCTACCAACAGTGTAGAAGTGTTCCCTTTTCGCCACACTCTCTCCAGCAGCTGTTATTTTTTGAGTTGTTGATAACTGGAGTTAGGTGGTATCTCAGTGTGGTTTTGATTTGCATCTCCCTGATGATTAATGAGGTTGAACATTTCTTCATGGGTTTGTTGGCTGCTCAGATGTCCTCTGCTGTGAAGTGTCTGTTCATATCTTTTGCCCATTTTATAATGGGGTTGTTTGTTTTTTTTCTTTTCAGCACGTTTTAGTTCCTTGTAGATCCAGGATGTTAAGCCTTTGTCAGACCTGGTGTTGGCAAATATTTTTTCCCAGTCTGTAGGCTGTCTCCCTGCTCTCTTGATGGTTTCTTTGGCCTTGCAGAAGCTTGTCAGTTTAATAGGGTCCCACTTGTCTATCTTCTCTCTTATGCCCTGTGGGTTTCAGGTTTTTTTCAGGAATTGGATGCCAGTTCCGATTTCCATGAGGGTATTTCCTTCATTTTCTAAGGTTCTTATGGTTTGAGGTTTTACATTTAGGTCTCTGATCCATTTGGAGCTAACCTTTGTGCATGGGGATAGATAGGGGTCCTGTTTCAATCTTCTGCATGTGGTCAGCCAGTTTTCCCAACACCATTTACTGAATAGGTTCTCCTCTTCCCAATGGTAGGTGGTGGAGGCCTTGTCAAAGATGAGTTGGTTGAGAAATTGAGGTTTTGCTTCTGGAATCTCAATTCTATTCCATTGATCTATATGCCTGTTCCTATACCAATACCAAGCTGTTTTGATGATTGTAGCTTTATAGTAAAGTTTGAAGTCTGGTAATGTGATACCACCTGCTTTGTTTTTTTTGCTGAGGATTGTTCTGGCTATTCTTGGATGTTTGTGTTTCCATATGAATTCCTATGTTGCCTTTTCTAGGTCTGAGAGGAATGTTGCTGGTAATTTGATGGGTATTGCATTGAATTTGTAGATTGCCTTAGGTAAGATGGACATCTTCACAATGTTGATTCTTCCAATCCATGAGCATGAGATATTTTTCCACTTGTTTGTGTCATCTTTGATTTCTTTGAGCAGTGTTTTGTAATTTTCATTGTAAAGGTCTTTCACGTCTCTGGTTAGGAAGATGCCAAGGTATTTCATTTTTTTGGTGGCTATTGTGAATGGAATTGTGTTTTTAATTTGGGTTTCTGTTTGTTTATTATTAGTGTGGAGAAATGCGATTGTCTTTTGTACATTTATTTTGTATCCTGAGACTTTTCCAAAGGCCTTTATCAGTGTAAGGAGGTTTTTGACAGATTCTCTTGGGTTTTCAAGGTACACAATCATATCATCTGCAAAGAGAGATAACTTGACTTCCTCTTTTCCTATTTGGATACCCCTGATTGCCTCCTCTTCTCTGATTGCTCGAGCCAGGACTTCCAATACTGTGTTGAACCGGAGGGGTGAGAGTGGGCATCCTTGTCTTGTTCCAGTTTTCAGGGGAAATGGTTCCAATTTTTGTTCATTTAGGAGTATGCTGGCTATGGGTTTCTCGTAGATGGCTTTTACTATTTTGAGGTATGTTCCCCGTATGCCTAGATGTTCAAGGGTTTTTATCAAGAAAGGGTGCTGGATTTTATCAAAAGGTTTTTCTTCATCTAATGATATAATCATGTGGTTTTTGTTTTGACATCTGTTGATGTATTTAATTACATTTATGGTTTTACAAATGTTGAACCAGGCTTGTATCCCAGGGATGAAGCCTACTTGGTCATGATGGATGATTTTTGAGATGTATTGCTGAATTTGGTTTGCTAGGATCTTGTTGAGAATTTTAGCATCTATGTTCATCAAAGATATTGGCCTGTAGTTCTCTTTGTTGGATCTTTACCTGGCTTGGGTATCAATGTGATGTTGGCTTCGTAAAATGATTTGGGGAGAGTTCCATCTTTTTCAATCACCTGGAATACCTTCAGTAGGATTGGTATCAGCTCCTCCTTAAATGTTTTGTAGAATTCTGCTGGAAAGCTATCTGGACCAAGGCTTTTTTTTGTATGAAGTTTTCTTATTACATAGTTATTTCCTTGATTGTTATTGGTCTATTTAGGGTCTCAATTACTTCTTGTTTCAACCTAGGCAGGTTGTGTGATGTCAGAAAGTCCTCCATTTCCTTAAGGTTTTCAAGTTTGTTTCCATAAAAGTGTACGTAGTAGTCTCTAATGATCTTTTGTATTTCTTCAGGGTCAGATGTGACTTCATCTTTTGTGGTTTCTGATTGTGCTTATTTGATTTTTTTTCTCATTTTTTCTTGGTCAGTCTAGCTAGGGGACCATCGATCTTGTTTATTCTTTTGAAGAACCAGCTTTTTGTTTCATTGATTTTTTGTATTATCTTTTTGTCTTCTATGTCCTGGATTTGGGCTTTTATTTTGGTGATCTGGATTCTTCTGCTGAAATTAGGGTTTTTGTGGTCTTGCTTTTCCAACTTCTTTAGGTGGCTTGTTAGGTTGTTAATTTGTGTTTCTTCCACTTTCTTCATGTGTGTTTGTAGGGTTATAAATTCCCCTCTTACTACAGTTTTCAAGGTATCCCAGAAGTTTTGGTAAGATGTTTCTTAATTTTCATTTGTTTCCAGGTATCATTTGATCTCTGTTTTGATTTCATCATTGACCCAGGAGTTGTTTAGCATCATGCTGTTTAGTGTCCATGTCTTTGTGGGTTTTGGGGGGACTTTGTTGGTGTCAATGTTTATTTTTATTCCACTGTGGTCCGAGAAGGTGCATGGTAGAATTTCGGTCCTTTTAAATTTGCTTATGCTTGATTTATGGCCAATTACGTGGTCGATCTTAGAATGCGTTCCATGCGGTGATGAGTAAAATGTATATTCTGTGGTCTTTGGATGGAGTGTTCTGTAGGTATCAATTAAGTCCATTTGGTCCAAAGTCACATTGAGGTTCCGGATCTCCTTGCTGATTTTTTGTCCTGATGATCTGTCTAGGGTTGTGAGTGGGGTATTAAAGTCCTCAGTTATGATGGTGTTAGAGTCAATATCTTTCTTTAGTTTTCCTAGAAGTTACTTTATGAAAGTTGGCGCACCTATGTTGGGTGCATATATGTTTAGGATAGATTTTTCTTGTTGATGGATTGAGCCTTTATCATTATGTAGTGGCCTTCTGTATCTTTTTTGATTTTTAATAGCTTGATGGGTATTTTGTCTGAAATTAAGATCGCTACTTCTCCTTTCTTTTGTATTCCATTTGCCTGAAAGTTTGTTTCCCATCCTCTTACTTTGAGTCTGTGGGTGTCCTTTCTAGTGAGGTGAGTCTCTTGAAGGCAATAGATTGTTGCCTGATGATATTTTATCCATTTTGCCATTCTATGTCTTTTCAGTGGTGCATTTAGTCCATTCACATTTAGGCTAATAATTGAAATGCAAGAGTTGGTCCCTGTCATAAGGTTCTTATAGAGTTGTTCCTGTTTGTTTGTTGTCTTTCTTTGGGTTCTGGAGTTGGCTCATGTGTGTTTTTAATCTTTTGCCTGTACTCTTGTGAGAATGTTGTTCTATTTTCTTTTTCTTCTGTGTTCAGTACTTTCTTAAGTGTTTCTTGTAGAGGTGGTCTGGTGGCAGCGTAGGTTCTTAGGGATTGGATATCTGGAAAAGATTTCAATTCTCCCTCACTAATGAAGCTAAGTTTGGCTGGGTAGGTTATTCTTGGTTGAAATTGTTTCTCTTTTAGAACTTTGAAGATAGGGCTCTAGGCTCTCCTAGCCTGAAGTGTTTCTGTGGATAAATCTGTTGCTATTCTAATTGGTCTTCCCTGGTAGGTAGTCTGGCCTTTTTCTCTTGCTGCCTTTAGGATTTTTTTCTTTTATAGCTACTTTGTTTAGGCGAATTATTATGTGTTTGGGAGTTGGTATTCTCATTTGTTGCCTTACAGGGGTTCTCTGAATCTCTTGTGTTTCAATTTTTTCATCCTTGATGAGATGAGGGAAGTTTTTCTTGAATGATTTCATGAAATGTTTGTTCCAGTGTGGCTTCTGTTTCTCTCTCTACCTCAGGAAGCCCAATTACTCTTAGGTTTGGTCTCTTGAAGTGAACATTCATCTCTTGCAGGTTTTGTTCTGTCTTTTTGAGCTTTTCTATGCTTTTGACAGTTTGGGTTAGTTCTGTGTTTTGGTCTTTGAGCTCTGAGATTCTTTCTTCTGCTTGGCTAATTCTGCTTTCCATGCTTATTAGTCTGTTATTCATTTCCATCACAGTATTCTTTACTGTTGTTATTTCTGACATCAGCTCCTTCCTATTTTCCTCTTGTCTCTCCTCAATTTTTAAAATTCTCTCCATTAATGTCTTGATGTCTTCGTTTGTTGCATGTGACCAGCCATTCTGGGGGCTCTTCATTGTTTGTGTTCCAGAATCTGTTTTCTCAGTGTCTGATCTCCCAAGGGTCTGTGTGAGACCTATATTCTTCTTTTGGTTTTTCTTTATTTGTGCAGTTTTTTCCCCTCCCTACTTTTTCCTTCCCGCCATGTCACTGTCTTCTTTAATTCTGTTATTCAGGGATAAAGGGATTGGTTTTACTTCTGTTTGTTCAATCTCCTATTCTTTATGTATGCCTTCTTACTTTGTTCAATTCTGGAGTTGCACTGTAGGTTGGGGGTGGTCCTTTTTGCAGTTTTGAGATTTACTTAAGGGGGAACTGTGATTCAAAATCTATCTGCAGGTCCTGGTATTCGCTGACAGGTGTGTGGATAATCTGGAACCCACTTTCCACTGCCTTGGAATCTGTCCATGCAGTGGGGCTGTAGGTTTACTCCCTGAAATAAAATGTGGTTAGCAGAGGGAAGAGAATGGAGCAGACAGTGAGTTGAAGAGGGGGGTGGAGAGAGAGAGGAGTAAGGGGGGAAACATACATGTGCCAACAAATGGAGAGAGAGAGACCTATACTGAAACAGATAAAAACAATAGACCACAGCTACTGACGAACCAATTCCCATACAAAAAATATTAAAACACATAGTGATGCTAACATACAAGCTAACCAGCCACCCTATTGGTGTGCTGTTCCTCTATATAAAGATATGGTTTACAGAGAGAAGAAAAGAGAAGAAAAGGAAGAGGGAAGAAAAAAAGATGAACAATACAGTAGGAATAGAATTAAGTCATTAAACTAACAGAATCAATGAAGCACACTCTGAGACTTTTCGTTTAAGTCCAATGTCCTTTCAGTTCTGATTTCTAGCTTTCTTTTCAAGCAGGTAAATTAGTTTGTAGTTAGGGTCAGTTGCCCTTGGTCAGCTGTGAAGGACAGTTCAAATCACCCTTCGTTCACCACTCTGGCCTATGTCTTTTTCAAGTTTGTTTTTCCTGTTTGGTGTTGTTACCTTGAGTCGCCAGCAGGTGGTGCTATCGCAGTTGCTTGCCCCAGAGGGGGTGGGGCCAGACAGGAACCGACAGAGACTGGAGATGGATGCCTGCCTCAAGGCACAGGCAGGGGACTCATGCGGGCAGGACGTCTCAGTCGCGGGAGAGGTGGCAGCGATCCCAGCAGATCTTCCTGAAGGGGCTTCAAGGACTGAAGTCGTGGATCACCTCCGGCCTGGGTGGTGCGATGTGCTACTGGCGGCGGTGGCTGCGGTGGCTGTGGTGGTGGCAGCTGCGGCAGCAACGGCAGCGGCGTCTGTGCTGTGGTGGCTGTCCAGTCTGCTGCAATGTCCCAGCGGTGAAAACGGCCAAGCTCCGAACGAAGAGCAGGCTGCAATGTTGAGGTCTGCAGCCCCCGGGGTGAGAGCCAGAGACCCACTGCAGTTCTCCTTTGCAGAGGGTTTCACAGACCAGGTTGCTCCGTTGCCATCTTGCCGAAAGACCAAAAAAATTTTTAAATTTAAAATCCCACCTTCCTGGCAAATGTTTTTTTTTTTAAATTATGAATGGATGTTGAATTTTTCACATTTTTTTACTGCATCTGTTGATTTTGTGACTTTTTTGTGTAGTCTGAAATATGATGTATTACATTAATTATTTTTCAAGTGGTAAATCAGCCTTGGATTTCTGGGATAAACTCCACTTAGTCGTGATGTATTATTATTTATATATAGATGACATTTAATTTGTTGAGTGTTTTTATATCTATGTTCATGAGGGATACTGGTCTATAGTTTTCTTGTGTTGCATTTGGTTTGGAGGTCAGGATAGTGCTGGTTTCATGAAATGAATTGGGAAATATTCTCTTTTTTCTACTTTGTGGAAAAGGTGTGGAACTGATATTAATTTTTATAAAAATATCTGGTACAATTTTGAAACTGGTTCTAGACTTTGTTTTATTGGAAAATTTTTAGCTATAAATTTGTTTATTTAATAAACATAGAACTATTCAGCTATTAACTTTTTATTTTTGTAATTAATGTTTTTCAAAGGATTTGTCTGTTCCATCTAGGATGTCATATTTATATGACTAGAATTCTTTTGGTAGTATTCCCTTATCATCCTTTTAATGTCTGTGAGTTTTGCAGTGATAACTCCTGTTTCATTTCTGATGTTGGTAATTTTTGTCTTCTCTTTCCCAATCAATCTGGCCAAAGTTTTATATATATTTTAATTTTTTTGAGGAAAAACTTCTGGATTTATTAATATTCTCTTTGTATTCTGTTCTCAATTTAATGAATTTTTCTCTCTTTGTGATTGTTTATTCTTTTTACTTTCTTAGGGTTTACCTAGCTTTTCTTTTTCTAGTTTTTTAAGGTAGAAGCTTAGAGAATTGATTTGAGACTTTTCTTTTTTCTGATATATGCGTTTAATATCATAAATTTCCTTTTAAGTACTGTTTTAGCTATATCCCACAAATTTTGATGTGTTGTATTTTCATTTTCATTCAGTTCAAAGTACATTCTAATTTTTCTTGAAATTTTCCTTGACTCATGAGTAATTTAGTAGTACATATACTTTTGGTAATATTTGAATCACTGGTAATATTTCATTTCCAAATATTTGAGGGATTTTCTACATGTCTTTCTCTCATTGTTTTCTAGTTTAATTCTATTATGGTCACAGAACATAGTTTGGATATATTTAATTAATTAAAATTTAAGAATATGGTCTACCTTAGTGAGTATTTTAAGGGCATTTGAAAATAATGTGTAATCTATTACGTTGTGTGAAGTAGTCCATAAATGTCTATCAGATCAAGTTAGTTGATAGTATTCATGTTTTTTACGTCTTTGCTGCTTTTCTATCAGCTTATTCCATTGGTTACTGATAGAGGAGTGTTGAAGTCACCAACTATAATTGTGGATAAGTCTATATGTCCTTTTAGTTTTATCAGCTTTTGCTTAATGTGTTTTATACCTCTTTTGTTAGGTGCATATATGTTTAAAATTGTTAAGTCTTCTTGGTGAGCTGAGGTTTTTGTTTTTTGTTTTTGAGTTGGAGTCTCACTCCATCGCCCAGACTGGAGTGCAGTGGCCACTCCCGGCCACCGCAGCCTCGACCTGCGGGCTCTGGCGATCCTTCTGCCTCAGCCTTCCGAGTAGCCGGAATTATAGGCGCGAACTACCACACCTGGCTGATTTTTGATTTATTGTAGAGATGAGGTCTTGCCAAGTTGCCCAGGTGGGTCTTGAACCTGCGGGCTCAGGCAATCCACTCACCTCAGCCTCCCAAGGCGCAGGATTACAGGCTGAGCCACCGAGCCTGGCTTGAAGTTTTTTTTAAAATCATTGTTACTTTTAATTTTCCTTGTCCTGATTTTGTCTGATATATATATCCACTATAGAATTTTTTTATTAGCGTTTGCCTGGTATATCTTGCTCAATTCTGTTATTTTCAACCTATTTAAAAAAATCATTAGGGTGAGTGGATTTCCTTTAGACAGCATGTAGTTGAGTTTTTCTTCTTCAAATCCAATCTGATAATCTCTGTTATTTTATTGGTATATTTAGACTACTGACATTTAGTGTAATTATCAACATGGTTAAGTTTAAGTCTACTCTTTTATTATTTTTTGTTTATTTCTTTTGTCTTTCATATCTTTATTTTTTCATTTCCTGCTTTCTTTTGATTCACTTGAACACTTAGAATTCCGTTTTTATTTATCTGTAGTTTTAAATATATATATATATTATATATATATATATATATATATATATATATATATATATATCTTGGTACAGTTTTTCTCTTAGTGATTCCCCTAGGGCTTACAATATACATATCAAACTTGACACAATCTACTTATAATTCATATTTTGCCACTTCAGGTAAAATGAAGAGATCTTAGAATCCCTTTCTCTTCCACATTTCTGATGTAGCTGTCATATGTATCACATCTACCTACACTGAAACAGTACTTTAATTTTTGCTTTCGATGATCATACATATTATAAAACACTTAGGAGGCAAATAATTATTTGCTTTATGTAGCCAAGTATTTGCGATTTCTGTTGCTCTTTATTATTGACCTTTCAACTTTCCTTCTATTATTGTTTTACTTCCACTTAAAGACTTATATTTAACATTTCTTTGAAAGCATATCTGGTGACGCATTTTCCCCCTTCATCTAGAATGTTCTTATTTTTCCTTCAATCTAGTGGATATTTTTTTTTTTTGAGTTGGAGTCTCACTCTATTGCCCAGACTGGAGTGCAGTGGCCGCTTCGGCCACTGCAGCCTCGACCTGCTGGGCTCTGGTGATCCTTCCGCCTCAGCCTTCCAAGTAGCTGGAACTACAGGCGCGCACTACCACGCCTGGCTAATTTTTTGATTTATTATAGAGATGAGGTCTCGCCTTCCCAGGCGGGTCTCGAACCCACGGGCTCAGGCAATCCACTCACCTCAGCCTCCCAAAGGCGCGGGATTACAGGTTGAGCCACCGAGCCCGGCTTTCTAATGGATATTTTAAAGATAAGGTTATGTTGACAGTTATTCTCTTTTAGCACTTAGAACTATTATTCTACTATCTTCTGAATGTTATAGTGTTTTTTTTTTGAGTTGGAGTCTCACTCTGTCACCCAGACTGGAGTGCAGTGGCACGCTTCCGGCCACTGCAGCCTCAACCTGCTGGGCTCCAGTGATCCTTCCACCTCAGCCTTCCAAATAGCTGGAACTACAGGTGTGTGCTATCACACCCGGCTAATTTTTTTAAAATTTTTATTTTAGAGATGAGGTCTCGCCAAGTTGCCTGGGTTGGTCTCCAACCCGTGGGCTCAGGCAATCCACTCACCTCAGCCTCCCAAGGCACTGGGATTACAGGCTGAACCACGGAGCCCGGCCTATAGTTTTTGATAATAAAGCTACAATAATTAAAATTATCCTTCTCCATATGTAATGTAATTTTTCCTTGGCTATTTTAAAGATTTTAAAACTTAGTCTTTGACTTTAAGTAGTTTATTATCATACATTGAGGTGTGGTTTTCTTTAAATGTATCCTCTTTTGGTGTGCTGAGATTCTTTGGATCTGTAAGTTTAAGTCTTTCACCAAGTTTGGGGAGTTTTCAGCATGATTTTTCAAACATTTTTCTCTACTATTATCTTTTCCTTCTCCTTCTGTAATTCCAATGTAATAAATGTTAGCTTTTTTATATTGTTTTACTGTTTTCTGAGGCTCCATTTATTGTGACCTTCTTTCCTCTCTTTTGTTTTGACTTGATAATTTCTACTTATCTATCTGCAAGTTCACCAGCTCTTTCTTCTTTCATCTCAATTCTGCTATTGAGTCACTCCTCTGATGAATTTTAAAATTTCTGTTATTGTATTTTTCAGTTCTAGAATTTTAATTTAGTTCCTATTCTGTAGCTTCTGTTTCTTTGCTGAGACTGTCTATCATTTCATCTTCTTCTAGATTGTTTGCCCTTACTTCATGTGGCATGGTTATAATAGCTGTCATAAATTTTATGTGTGATTACTCCACATTGAGTCAACATAGTCTGTTGATTGCCCTGTCCCTTCAGTTGTTTAGATTTTTCTTAGTTCTGTTTATGTCAAGTAATATTTTGAATACTGTGTTATGAGATTCTGGGCTCTGTGAAATCATTTTGGAGAGTGACTTTATTTTAAAAACCAGACAGTCAACATTCTTAGATTTAGACAGCAAGTTATGACCTGGTTTCTGTGGACTTGGTTCCAATGTCAATTTAATTTTCAAAGACTTTGCAGTGCTATTCTGGTTTTCACAGCTTATGTGCCTTCTATTTGTGGTCTATATTGTATTTCAGTTTTCAAAGCTTTTGCTGTGCTGATTCTGATAGATTTTTATGGATATTCAGATGGAGGGGAGCTCAAGTCTTTATACAGAGATTTAAAGAATCCCTTTATTTCAGTTTTCTTCTTTCCAAATCTTTTCTCACTCATTGGTTGTCAGTTGGTTTATTTTGCATTTCTCTATGGCTATAGTATGTGGGTAGCAGGTCTGTATTAAGTCAGTCTGCTATGTTGCCAAAATCAGAAGTCTGCATATTTATAAATAAGTAATCGCATTCATGTAATTTTTTTTTACAATAAAATGATGTAATTTTCACTATGATATTGAAAAAATTTTTACAAATAGTTCAAGTATCAGGTAATGCACCATTATTTTCTCAATTTTTTTTTTTTTTTTTACCATTTTTGCTTATTTTGACTCACAGAAGTTTTAACTCCCAACAGCAAGAACTTGTATTGCTTTGTGAGAAAGTTGATCTTAGGCTGTGGGTGTCAGTTTGCTTGTGGATGCCTGAAGAGTATGAGAATTTATACTGCCTGAGGACAGTCCTGATACCAATGGCTGATAGAGGAAAGTGTGCAACATTCCAGCTTCCTTCCCTCCAACCGGGACAGTCCTTAGATGTACTCTAAACAGTCTGCTGAGTTTCCCTATAGAACTGAACTAAATTTATCTCTGTGGGAACTTGCTGGATATTGGCATTCTTGCTTGGCTTTCTTCTCTTCCCTGCCCACTTTCCCATTTCTTTACTGGTGTTTCCTTGAAAAACTTATTAATATATGACTTTCGCATCAATTTTTTCCCCAGGATATGTCTGGGGAATACACAATGATAGGTAGAATTCTTTTTATTTATTTATTTATTTTTGAGTTGGAGTCTCACTTCGTTGCCCAGACTGGAGTGCAGTGGCATACTCCTGGTCACCCCAGCCTCGACCTGCTGGGGTCCGGCAATCCTTCCGCCTCGGTCTTCCAAGTAGCCAGAACTACAGGCACGAGCTACCATGTCTGGCTAATTTTTGATTTATTGTAGCGATGAGATCTCGCTAGATTCCCCGGGTGAGTCTCGAACCCGCGGGCTCAGGCAATCCACTTGCCTTGGCCTCCCAAAGTGCTGAGATTACAGACTGAGTCACTGAGCCTGGCTGATAGGTAGAATTCTAAGATGGCCCTCAAAATTTCCTGGCATACATATCGTATATAATCCCCTCCTCCCTCTTGATCATGAGCAGGATCTGTGAATATTATGAGCTAGTCACTCCCTTTATTGTTAGATTATATTATATAGCAAGGGTGATGGGATAGTCAATGCCTCAATGATGTAGGTCTCAGTTTTAGCAAACTTTTGTGCTGCCCTTGAAGTATGCTGTCATGTGTGAGAGGGCCACAAGGCAAGGAACTTCAGGGTCCCTAGGAGCTAAGAGTGACTTTAGGTGACAACTGGCAAGAAAATGGAGACCTCAGCCCTACAACACGCAAGGAACTGAATGCTGCCAACAACCATATGAGCTCCAGAAAGGCACACAGCATGGCTGACACCTAGATGGTAACAGCCTTGTGAGATCTGAGCAGAGGACCCTGATAAGCTATGCCTGGACTCCTGCCCATGGAAACTGTGAGATTAATACCTGTAGGTGGTTTTAAGCAGCTATTTTTTGTGGTAATTTGCTATTCAGTGATAGAAAACTGAACACAGCAACCTAAGGCAGTTATTCCAGTAGTCTCCATTTTCTCACTCATCGTCATTGTAATGTTGAGTGGTAGTCACGATGATTCGGAATTATCCAAGGCCGCTGTGGTTTTACTTACTCAGGAATCATTTGTTGAGTGATTGGCCTGTGTAAGGCACTTTTCAAAGCTCTGGAGGGATAGCAAGATGATAATTATCTTTTCTGCCTTCAAGAAACTGATGTTGTAGGTAGTGTACAATCATACATAGATAAATGCATTGCAAATCATATTCATAAAAGAGTTGTAAGGAAGGTGTAAAGAGGATGCTATGGGAAGAACGTCCATGGACGTCTCAGAATAAAATTTAATGCATGTAATGTGTCTACCTCAGTGCTGAATTCACAGTCAGAGTTCACAAACAATAGCGATGTGGTTTAGTGAACTGAGTAGTCATTTGGTAGTCAGTTAGACCAGGTTTTAAACCTAGACTCTCTACCTAACTAGCTGTGTGACCATAGGCAAATGATATTTTCACTCTGTTCCTTCATTGGTAGAATCTTTTTACAAACTTTGTAACTTTAACTATAACCAAGAGCAAACTGTTTCCAGCAAACCCCACAAATGACGATGGTATTCCATAACTGCCAATGTAGAAAGCAAATTAGAAAAGGGAGACTCTGATAATAATTCTGGTAGAAAAGGTAGGAAGCTTAATGTCAGTGACAGGTGACAAGGAGAGTAAGAGTGGATTAGAGATTTTTAGGAGGTAGAAGGGACAGAATGTTGAAGACGATTACGTGGCAGGGGAGGGTATGGGGGATGGGGAGAAGAGAGAAGTAAAAATGACATTCATATCTCCTCCCTTTTTTGTTCCTTGGTGGGAAAGGTCTTATCTTGAACTGCATATGATAGAAATTCAATAAATATTTGTTGAATGGACACATGGATCAAAAGCATTAGAAATTTTAGAAGCCCTTAAGTGATTCACTAGCTTTTCTCTATTGGTTTCTCACTAGTGACAGAATACTGTTCTTATTCATAATAGAAGCTCTCAAAATACATATACCAAGCTGAGCATGGTGGTGCATCTGTAATCCCAGCTACTTGGGAGGCCGAGGCAGGAAGATTGCTTGAGCCCAGGAGTTCAAGGCCAACCTGGGCAACATAGTAAGACCCTGTCTATATATAAAAAAGGTACCAAATACACGAAATAGCACAGTTTTTATTTGTTCCTAATGGAAATCTGTGTTCATGGGGGGAACTTCTCATTATCTTTTCTTGTTGAGATGTAGTACCATGGAGAGCAGCCAAGGGAGTCATTGTGTGCCGAAAGCATGGTGATGACAAGTGGGTGCAGATCTCCTGTAGATTCTGTAGGTGGGAATGCTATCTGAATACTTAAAAATTATTTTGATGCTCCTTTAAAGTCTCAGTTAAATGAAGTCTGTGTAAGGTATCCCCCTGAATTGGGAGTAAAAGCTTGTTTGGAGCTTTGCATTTTGGTGTTCAGCAAATGCTAATTTTCTGGTTGGACACTGAAGCAATCAGGTGTTTCATCTCAAGACGTTTCTGAGAAGACCATGCTTCCTCCTGACAATAAGAGCATAGGAATGGATAATATGCTAAGTAGCTCTTACAGTGTGTGGGCAGTGTGTTTTTGTTATCCCAAAACACGTGCTTTTTCTCCTGCACAATGCAAGACAGGTATAGGTGTAATTATCATATTAACTAGCCAGTTAGCTATTCTGTGAGATGATGTTTATGCAGAGTATAGAGAGAACTTTATTTATGAACTTATTCTCAAGGAAAAAAAAAACAAAAGCAAAAAGCTAAGCCAGCACATCATCTAATTCTCAATGTAAAATAATGCAGAAGTGCGGAAGATGAACATCTGATTTGTCACATCTGATACACTAATGTTTTATCCAAAAGGAAGAACACATTGTAACTTGCTCAGTCATCTGCATAAACACCACCTGGCCCTTTACAGGCACCTACTCAAGTAACAAGAGTCGACGAATGGCAGCTCTGCTCACAGTCTTTTCACTGGTAGAAATAGAAAAATCTCTTTGCTTTCCACCGGTAGAAATAGAAAAATCTCTTTGTTTCTTTAAAAACAAAGCATTTATTTATCAAAGCAGCATCGTCTAATACTTTTTCCCCCAACAGCATAAGATCTAGGTGATTAAAGCGAAGCCAACGAAACCTTCTACACTAAGGAATATATGATCACAAATTGCCTAGATTTTGAACAGCTACAAAAATTCATTATCTTTTGAAAAGAGGGTACATCAAGCTAGACCCTGTGCAATAAGGTAATTATTGCAGCTTGAAACCACTTTCCCCTGGGTATATCACTTAGTAAGTCTTGCATTGGAAATGGCTATAGTTTTTAGTGTAAAATATTTTGCCAGGGATGAGAGGGTTTTTTTTTTCCTCCTCCGAACTGACACATTCTGGTTGTATGCCTCAGTGAGCATACCTTTGTGCTACATTACACACATGGAGGTAGCATCGCATTTTCCAGTTGTACTAATATAAAAAAGGAGGAACCTGGATCACTAAAGTATATTGTACCAGTCTTGCATGTTTTCAAAGGAAAGTTAGTGGGAGAGTGAATGGGACTGATAGGCTGTCATAAAGAAAGGATTAGGAGAAGCAAGTCTCACTTGCCTTTATATTTTAGACTCAAGTTGGCTAACTAGAGGGTGTCAATGACCTTGTTTCCTCCACTGTGAAAACCCTGCCAATGACTTGGTAGAGTTCAGCTGGCAGAGGACAATTGAGTAAATCAGTCTTCTAGGTGTACCTTTTTTTTTTAAAGGAGTGATGGTGTTGGAGAGCCATTGAACTCCATCCTTGGTCCATTCTTTTATTGACTACCTGTGGGACGTCGCTAGTTTCTAAAGCTTTCTACTTTGAAATTAATCTTGAAAAGTGACATTCTGCAGTTTTTAGATCACATACCCTTTTATTTTGAGTTTTTGGATCACATACGCTGAGTCAGTGCTTTCATTAATATATTTTTTAAAAATGTAATTGATACATAATAGATTAACATATTTTGGAGGTAATGTGATAATTTGATACATTTTTATAATGTAAAGATCAAATGAGGGCAATTGAGAGTTCCACATTTATAGATTTTTTTAGTACATCTATTTGGTAGTAAAAATGATTGGGCCCTTCCTGTTTTGGGATTTAATGCAGCTTAATATTATGTAGTTTAATTGCCCAGGATATCTATGTCAACCCAAGGCAAATGTTTAAACTTGTTCAAGTGCACTGTTCAAGTGTATCTTTTATTAGTCTCTGGAATAGACTACAATTTTAATTGTATTTCCTGATTCATGTTGGAAAAGTATAGCTGGATTAGGAAGGAAGAAGGGTCTTGCTCTTTTCCAATTCCCACTGCAGGCTAGAAAGTAATTTTATTCATTTATTTATTCTACTAGTAAGTTAAAGTTCCTACTATGTGCCAGTGTTGGGGAAAGACTAATGAAAGATATACATAGTCCCTGCTTTCATGCAGCTTATGGTCTGATACGTCTGAGCAAGTTTTCATGTTTTAAAAAATAACTGACAGTTTCTACTTCAGGATTAGAGAGATGATGTAATAATGAAGTTACATTATTTTTTAGTATTTGTACACTGAACATGTCATCTCATTTAATATTCACTACAAACCTACAGGGTGGGTAATATCAGTCTAAGTTTACAGATAGGAAATTGGTACACACAGACAGGCCTCATAACTTTTGCCACATTTAACAGCTACCCATGTCTATGTGATTGTAAAGCCTAATTACTGACAGTTTGTGTTGCTATCAGGTGCTGAACAGCCTGCCTCTGCAAAGTGAATTTACATAATTTAGGTGAATAAATTAGAAGTATCATTTCATTTTGATGCTGATGAAAAGTTGTAAAATCAAATGTCTGCAGAGAAAACAGGCAAGTCTCATAATATAGTGAAGCAAGAGAGTGATAATAGGGAGTGGTGAGGAGTGTAGTAAATTCAAACTTACATGCTTTGTCTAAATGTTTCAGGTGATTGCTGCTCTTTGTGAATGAGGGCCCAGGGATAGCATTATTGATAGACTGTACAGCACATTTGAACAAATTAGAAAAAGGCACTCCTTCCCCTTAGTGGATCCAGACATGGCCCCCAAAATGAGTGCAGGGCTCATGTGCACGGCTCAGCATAGGATTGCAGCTTGGAAACCAGCCCCCCTTACCCTTATGGTTATTGCCGTAGGCAAGGCACAACAAGTAAGCTCCTTTTCAAGACAAGTTGGACATCTGGACTTTTAAAGTGAAATTTCTTGATTTTTTTCAATGTAGATAATACATCAAAAGTTTAAAAACCACTGTATGGGTCAAATAAAACTCACTTACGTGTTGGATTTTGTCTGCTGGAGATCATTGGAATCTTCTGAATTATAGGCTAAGCCTCTGAGGTGAGAAGTAGCAGTTTTTATTTCTTTGGCCATCATACTCCTCAAACATCTAGACACAAAAGTGGTTTCCATTTTAATGCCAGAAGTTAGAAGCGTTTATAGTATCTGAATCCTAAAGGGTAATTTGAAGAGAAATCTGTGTGTCTCTGAGAAGTATAACTGTACCAGTCATGAAAAATTCTCAGGTTGTTTGTTATTTGATAATTACCTGTGTCTAACATGGACACCTTGGAGTTAAAAGTGCATCAAGGTTCATTGTAAAAAGTAAGTAGAGCTTGCATAAATTTCAAATTCTTTTCAGATTTTCTTTTAGCTATAGATTGAACATTCATTGCGGCCTATGACTGGTGTTAAGTATTGATGATGCCAATACTTTGAACTGAGAATAACATCAGAGAGAATTTGTATTATTTAGCCTGTGAAAGAATTTACTTTCTGATAAGAATTTAGGTTGTCTCAAAATAATTTTGCCAAAGTCTAAGGAAATTAGTGATCATTTTAAGTTTTAGCTCAGTTTAGTTTTGTCTTTATAATAACCAGTTTTCTTAATGCTGTTTTATTTGAGCAAACCAAACCAAACCAAATCTTGTGCTACTTGGGTGTAGGGAATCATGAAAGATATGTATTGCAGTGAAAATGGATGGGTACCAGAGGTATAGCTCACTACCCTTGTGCCTCCTAAGCTGGTACTTTAGGGAAATCTTGTCTTGAGGAATGATGGGAAGCTGACCAGAGAGAGGGAGAACAAATTCATACTTTTTGTAGAGGTGGGAAGAAAATACTAGGTATGTGTAAGTTATGACTAATGACCTCTTTTGATGAAATGTGTTTTCTTACAAGGACTAGAGTTGTTTGAACCTTATGTAGTCATTGCTTTTGTGAAGTTTCATAAGCATAGAGTTCTTTTTCACTTTCAGAGAAAGGAGAACACAGTTTAGTGGGAACACATTATTTTTTCCCCCTTCTCATCTACGAATGAAACTTGCATAACTCCGTGTATTTAAGATCTTAATAAACTTGAATTGCAAAACTGCAAAAATTTAAGTGACACACATATGTATAAAACTGCCACAATTATAGTTAGTTGTCTAGAGTCTAAAGCAATCTTAAGAAGACTATATTTTTTGTTGTTGTTGTACAAAAAGAAACCTAGGACAAAATTTGATTAGGTTCCTAAAATCTGGCACAGAAGTGAAAAGGCTTCACTGGAAAATAAATGGGAATTTCGAAGTAAGTGGATAGTTATTGCTATTTCTGCCTTTAACACTCAACTTCTTAATTATTATACCATCTAAAGATATATATATATATATTTTTTCTCACCAAAAATATGCATATACCAGAAAAACAGGCTTGTTGAAATATTCAGCATCAGTTTTCCCCCTAAAAGATGGCATTTTTGGCTAAAATATTAGAACCGGAAGGAATTTTAATGATACATTTGATTTTCAAAGTATGATTCTTGGAGCCCTAAGCTGCTTTGGACATGTTTCAGGGTTCCTATACAAATTACATTTAGAAATTATGAATTCAATTCTCAATTATCTAGACTATCATAGGCAGCGAGGGGGGAAGTTATTAGCAGGTCTTCAGAACCCTGGCCACATTTCAGCCAAGACAGACACAATTTTATTCATTTATTTATGAAGTAAATATTTACATAACATCTATAATATGGGCAGACACTATTTTAAGTGCTGAGTATTAAGTGATTGAGCAAGGTCAACAGAGTCTCTATTGTCATGGTGCTTATATTGTGAGGTAGGCTAGAACAAGAGATAAGAACAGATTTCTGACTAGCATGCTTGGGGAATAGTAGGATGGTCTACTGGAGCACAGTGAACAAGGAGAGAGCTAAGAGAAGAGGTCAGAGAGGTATCAGGTCAAGAACATATAAGACCTGAAGGCATAATAAGGAATTTAGATTTTTTTTTTTTTTTTGAGTTGGAGTTTCTCTCTGCCCAGACTGGAGTGCAGTGGCACGCTCTCGGCCACCGCAGCCTCAACCTGCTGGGCTCTGGCGATCCTTCCGCTTCAGCCTTCCAAGTAGCTGGAACTACAGGTGCACACTATCACACCTGGCTAATTTTTTGATTTTATTGTAGAGGTGAGGTCTTGCCAAATTGCCCAGGTGGATCTTGAACCCATGAGCTCGGGCAATCCACTCACCTCAGCCTCCCAAAGAGCGGGATTACAGGCTGAGCCACCGAACCCGGCTGAGTTTAGATTTTAGTATAAGCAAAATGTGTGTGATATAGCCTGATTTATTATTTAAAAGGATTATCTTGGCTTCTGTGTGACAGATAGCCTACAGTATGGACAGGATGGAAGTGGCAAAGCCTACTGGGAGATTTAAATGGGTTCCACTTCTAAGCATGATATATAGGTTGTATCAAGGCAATACTTCTGCTGAAAACAATTCTAAAAAGCTGGATAAGTTTCAAAACTTATAATTTTGCAAGTGCAGTGAGCTATGGAAGCTTTGAGGACAAGATAGACTACAGTTTCAGAGAAAGAAACTGATGATGAGGAGGATGATTAGGAGTCATTTTTACCCTGAAGGCATTTGATAATTCTAAGCATGGACTAAGGAACAGAACATGGCCCAAGTTGAGGGCCACTTCTTGGAAAAATAAAGATTTTAATGTTGTGTGGAGCTGGAGTGACAAAATTTGAGACAAGAAGGATCTCAAATACATGGCCAGTGTTCCCCATAGACATTTGCTGAACTCTGAGGCTTCATAGGAGACTAAAGAACTAGGTTGAAAACTTCTAAAAGGTAGGATGATTTATCTTACAGTCTTGTGATGCTTAGTAAATATAGACTCCTCCAAGGGAGCAGGCCCCAAATGAAATATGCAAAGGATGAAATCCCTAAAAGGGGTGATGAATCTATCTAGAGATACTTTTCATCTGGAATATTTACTAAATCTGTATGTGTCTTGAGGTTGAAAACTCAGGCCTGACCTCTGGAAGAGGGCCATTCCTGGGAAACAGAGAAACCAACAGGAATTTGGCAGTTTTGAGTGCTGAAATAACCAACATTGGAGACATGAGGAGTGTCAAACACATAGCTGGTACCTAGAAGACATTTGCCACATTTGAAGCTGTGTGATCAGGAAGTTAAAGAGCTCTGAGGGGCAGAACTGAACCTCCTTAGTCTTTCAAATTTAGGAAGTCAAAATCTTAGCAACCTTACAGTTAAAAACTCTTAGGCAACTTAAAAATTAAAATTGAAAACTCCAGACCCTAGAAACAGGGTCAAGCAGAACTAAGTTGAATTTTACCAACTCTATCACAGCCCCAATTCAGCTCAATTTCTGATTGGCTTTAGATTATTAGTTCCCTAATGGCCATTCTTGCTATTAGCATAAGGAAAATCTTTCTGATGGAAGAAAGCATCATCTGGAGGCTATAAATTTTTTTGGAATTGAAAAATTGGTCATTAGAAAAAAACCCAAGCAGAAACACAGAGAGATAAACTAATGAAAAAACAAAAACATAAGAGCATTATGGGACATGAATATATGCATGTAATTAAAATTATAGAAGGTGAAGGGAAGAGATTAGAGTAGAATTAATATTCAGAGTTAAAGACTAACAATTTTCCAAAACTGATGAAAGATATCAATTCACACATTCAAGTAGGATAACTACAATGAAAACAATACCTGGCATCTCATATGTAAAACTGCTGAAAACAAATAGAGAAAATCTTAAGTGCAGCCATATAAAAACTTTATTCCAAAAGAACATCAATAAAACCTACACGTGACTTTTCAGTGAGACCATGGAAGTCAGAAGGTAATGGAGTGGTATCTTTACCACGCTGAAAGAAAGTAACTGCTGGGGTAGAATTATATACCTAGTGGAAATATAATTCAAAAATTAAGGTGAAATAAAGACACTTGCAGACAAATAAAAATGGAGGGAATTTGTTGCCAGCATGCCTGTACTAAAAAACAAACAAACAAAAAGTAAAGGGAGCTCTTCAGAGAGAAACATGTAAACTTAAGAAGGAATGGAAAATATCAGAAAGAAAAAATATCTAGATAATAATGACTGTATAGAATAATAACGGCAATGTTTTTTTGAGTCTTAAATTGATGCCTCACTAAAGTGCATGACAAAAAATCATGTAAAAGCAAGAAAGGATTAAATAGGATTAAGATGCTGTAAGGTTCTAGCAGTATTGGGAGGTGATAAAAGTAATAATTTATACAGTTATGTTGTAACTCGAGTATGCATGATGTAATTTAAATAATCTATAGAAAAAAAAGAAAATAATAGTAAAGCAAAAGAAACAAAGGAAAATTCACAGAGGAAAGATGAAAGAACGTACTTGATGAGTCCAAAAGAGCAAATAAAGGAAAGTAAAAATATAAAACAAAATGTAAAATACAAAACAAATATTAAAGTCATAACTATAAATCTACTATGCCAGCAATTGTATTACAAGTAAATAGACTAAACACGTTATATGAAAGACTGGGATAAGCCTGGATATAAATACAAGCCATGTACTGCTTATAAAGAATAAAGACTGCAATTATATAGGGACTCAGGTTAAAAGTAAGAGAGGATGGGAAAAATATGCTTAGAAAACACTCACCAAAAGAAAACTATTACAGCTTTACATATACCAAAGTAACCTTTTAAGGTAAGAATCTTTGTTAGAGATAAAAGGTATATTTTGTAATTGTTAAGGGTACAGTCTAATAGGAAGTAAGGTATTGCAGCAGTCCCTACCAGAGGTGGTGGTGACTTGGACTTAGGTAACTGAGGATGTAAGTGAAACTGTGAAATTTTGGATGCCAGTAGGACTTGCTTTTGGATTTAGTATTTGATATGAAACAAACAAGAGGTATTAAGAATAATTTTAAAATTTCTGTCTTGAGAAACTAGATAACTGTGCTATTTGCTGAAATGAGAGTTTGCTGAATTGTAGGTTTAGGAGAGAAAAAGAAGAATTCTCTTTTGGCAAAGTGGAACAGGATGGGGGAAACAGTAGTAATTCAGTTTTGGACAGATAGAGTGATGTTCCTGAGAAGACGTTTGGATGCACAAATCCCCAATCCAGTTTAACTGCTTCATGATTACAGATATAGATATTTAAACTCTGAAACTTGCTGACAGTCACATAGCAAGTAAACAGCTGAGCTGGAATTAAGGTCCAGGTCTTTTTGGAGCATAGCCTAGTGTCTTAAACAATACCATATATTATTTCTAAACTTGTTTCATTGAACTGTGGAAAATATACCACATAGAATAACAATAATTATTACAACGTGTTGAGTGTATAGTATACGAGGGCAGACAATTAAGTTCATGAACTAATCCTAGAAAAAGTGCTACATACCTCATTGCTGAATATCCCTATGGTCACCTTCGAGGTACTCTCCTTGAGAAGTTATGCATTGACATCAGCACCTTGTCCACCTGTCAAAGCAGTTTTAGAACTCTTCTTCTACAATGGCCACCAGAGCTGTCATTGAATTACACTTGATGTCCTGAATGTCTTCAAAATGTCTTCCTTTCAATATTTCCTTCATCTTTGGGTAAATAAAAAAGTCACTGGGGGCCAGATCAGGTCAGTAGGGAGGGCTTTTCAATACAGTTATTTGTTTACTGGCTAAAAACTCCCTCACGGACAGTGTTGTGCAAGCTGGTGCATTGTTTTGATGCAAGAACTCCTTTGGAAACATTTTTGCACACACCTTTTTTATGCTAAGATTTTCAGTTAAGATTTTCCTAACTATTTCTCTATTGATGTTTATTTGGTCTGCTATACTTCTCACAGCAATGATTTTGATGCACAATTTGACAAATTTTTGCAATATTTTCATCAGTTCTGCTTGATACTGGCCACCATGACCTCTCTTCATCAGTGATACTTTCTGCCCCTCAGAAAAAAGTTTGCCCATTGGTACACTCCCATTTTCTTCATAGCGTTATCCCCATAACCTTGGAGTAACATGTCCCTGATTTCACATCTATTCATGCCAAATTTAACAAGAAATTTAGTGTTTGTTCGTTGCTCTCATTCGAACTCTGACATTCTCACGATGACAGCTCTGATGGCCATTTCAGAAAAATAATTCCCAAACTGGATTGATGGGTGAACCAGGCATGCCCTGGCATTGGTGCATAGCTTCTGTATTTCAAAGGTGACCATAGTCATATTCAGCAATGAGGCATGTAGCACGTTTTCTAGGATGAGTTTGCGAACTTAACTGTCATACACATATGCCAGGGGTTGTGCATATACTTTTTAAGTTTTAGTAGACAACCAGCTAGATACTATTTTTCTTAGTTTACAGATAAAAAACAGAGCTTTTGAGGTTATTTTGCTTTCCCAAGGGACCAGTCAAATAACCAGGAGCTTACCTCTTGTAACCACTATCTTACATATTCTCCTCCTACAGTCGAAAATGGACACTCCTTTGTACTGGGTCCCATTTGGGTTCTTTGATTCTTTTATGGGCTTATAATCAGTTCATACCTAGACTATCTGATTTTTTTTTTTTTTGTCTCCCAGTTTTTCTTTTAAATTTTGAATTTGACTGAGGAGTCATTTTCATCCCATTAAATTTAGAGAAATCACTAATACTTATGTAGGGCTGTTTTTCCGGGGTCTAGGGTAGATGCTTCATTGGGACATAGTGATGGCTTCTTAAGTTTCAGCAGCCGTAACTGCTGTCTTTTTGGGACAAAGGAATAATTGGAGATCATTTGTAATAAAAGCCTCTTCTCTTTTTCTGATATCAGAGCCTTTGGGTTTTTGTTGGCCTCTTGGAAACTCACAGAGAAAATAAAATAAATCCAGCAAAAAAAGAAAATTCACAGAACACAACACTTTATCCAAATTACTTCTTCAACTGAAACTAAACCATCGTCAAAAGAAGGAGGCCTTTTTGTTTTTGTCTTTAATCTACAGGCAGGGTAAAAGCCTAGGTAGGCTCTATAGCTACTTTAATCAACTTAATGGAGTTTGTCAACTTCAGGCTTTGGACTAGTACAAAGAGACACTCAGACATAAGCCAGTGAGTGAACGCTTTCACAGGGCATTGGACTAAAAACAGCTCTAGGTGATAGGAGGAGAGGTCCAAGGGGAGTCAATGATGCTGTCCATTCTTGCTGGATTGATAGAGTGTGAGACTGTGTTATGTTACCAAAGGTGTAATGGCAAAAGCCAGCCAGTCCCTCAATCTAGCATAATTTCCTTTACAAGGCGCTTGTGAGAAAAAAGTGCATGATGATGGACCTTTGTTAGTTCAAAGGTTTTTACCTCTTTATTCTAAAGCCCCATTGTGAATTCACAGGGCTTAAAATATGTATTACTGTCCCTTTCATTTTATCATTCTAAAAGAAATCAAAGACAGAAAACTTCCTTCTTCCCAATGAGCTTGTCTGTTTGAAATTATAGGGTGTTTGTACATATGGTCTCCTAATATCTCAGCAGAATCTTTATGATTTCAGTGGGAGTTAGTGAGACATCATTCTTCCTTAAAGAGTTTCGAGAAACTTTTGCAAAAAAGCAGACTTACTTTCTCTTCCTTTTCACTGATTACAGTTCAGCTTATTATAAAATGAAACCAAGAAACTACAATTACATTTTTGAAGAGATCTGAAAGATTATTAGTTGTCCTCCTTTTCAATTAAGGTTGAGGAATTTGTCTTGCTATAATCTCAACCCTTCAGTGTTTCTATTCACAACATTTGCTTCAACAAAACTTCTGACTAAATCAAACAGATTTTTGAGCATGAACATCGTGTGTTATATGGGGTGTTGCTAGTAAAACAAGAAATATTTTGGCTATATGATTCAAGTAATACTCTCACGAGCATTACTAATTGCTGTTTACTATTATTGGCCTGAGGAAATTTTCCTGAAGGTACATATTTTATATTGTGAATTGCTTGTTCACTGGAGTCTCTGTGTACTATGTGTTTTCATCTGACATGCAATCCATACTTTAAAAATCTATCTTTTATCCATTCAATACAGTTTAAAGTTTAATTTCAGTGACTGACAGTTTATAAAAAGAAGATATACGCTTTCTTTAAAAAACTGGAAAAACAGAAACACTTCTTGGTAGTACAAAAACATTAGTGACACTACCCAGTTTCCTAAAGAAATATTTTGTTCCTCATCTCTTGAAATGTGAATAAAAACACTCATGACAGGGGAATGAAGAGAGAAAAATTATGGCATGGGCAGCCACAGAAGCAGCATTAATAATTTAGATAAATAAAATTTGTATACAAAGGAAAATTGTCAAGATGATGAAAAATGTTTCTGTAAGTACAGGACATTTAGGCAACAGGAAAATTTGAATGTTTTATGTTTCACACAAGGTCTTTATGTAATTTGAATTTTCTGTTCCTGGTTCCATTGTCCTAGCAAACATTATTTACCATTATTTGTAATCTTTTCTAGGTCAAGTGAATTGAAGTTTTTCCTATGTATATTGTTGCAATTTTTAGGGACTAACCACAGGTAAACTGTAACTTGTTCTCCAGAGATTTACAGTTTATTTGTATTAATCTTAATTGGCTGAAAATTGTTACTTTCTTATTTGAGTCATTTATATGTTACATTTCATCAGTAGCACCTCTCAGTAGGTCCCTTCATGTGTATGAATACTTCAACTTTTAAGGTACCACGCGAAAACATTATTCACCAAGGTATCTTTTTTTTTTTTTTTTTTGAGTTGGAGTCTCATTCTGTCACCCAGACTGGAGTGCAGTGGCCGCTCCCGGCCACTGCAGCCTCAACCTGCTGGGCTCCGGCGATCCTTCCGCCTCAGCCTTCCAAGTGGCCGGAATTACAGGCATGCGCTACCACACCCAGCTGATTTTTTGATTTATTGTAGAGATGAGGTCTCGCTGCCCAGGCGGGTCTCGAACCCGCGGGCTCAGGCAATCCACTCACCTCAGCCTCCCAAAGGCGCGGGATTACAGGCTGAGCCACTGAGCCCGGCTCACCAAGGTATCTTTAACATGCGAATTAGGAGAGCACATTGCATTGACAAGAATCAAGAGATACGTTTACAAGATTCATTATTTTGAAGGAAGAATTTATGTTAGGCTGGAGGAATTATCATTACCTGCATTAAACGACAGCAGGTTTGTTTAACTTGCTTCATTTATTCAACAAATATTTAGTGAGAGCCTATTATGTACCTGGCACTGTCATAGGATGTGAGAATAGATAAATAAAAAAGGTAATATAAAGATGCTCACAATCTGAGGAGAAGTACCAAGTGAGATAATGGCAAAGAATAATGGAAATTTGGTAGAGAGGGGGACAAAAGCATTTCAAGAAGAGGGGATATGGGCTCAGCATGATAACATTGGGAGCCTTCAAGTATTTGGAGTGGTAGTTTTGTGTGTTGAGGGACTGGGGAAAGAACAGATGGAGACAGAGGTAGACCAGGCAGACAGGGTCCAGATCACCGTGATGTGAAATGCCAAGTGATTTAGACTTTATTCTGAAAACACAGAACTATTCAAGGGTTTTAAGAAGGGGAATGGCCTGGTCAAATTGGAGCTATTGAGAGACCACCCTGGCAATTGTGTGGAACATAGATTCAAGAGATACTGAATGCAGAGAGTTAATGAAAAGGCTATTAGAGTAATCTGGGGAAGTTATAAATGCTGGTTATTAAGGGAGAGTAGATGACCGGTGGAATATAGATTTGTCAGCAATTTACGAGGTAGAACTGACAATATTGATCACATGTAGGGGGTGAGGGAAAAGGTGAGGTCTTGCATAACTTCCAGGTTTCTGACTCAAGAGACTGGATGGAAAGTGGTCACATTTAGGAAATAGAGGAATGGAAGTATTTTTGATGGTGGGGTCAGTCATGGTTGAGATAGTGAAAACAGGAGTTTAGTTCTGGACTTGTTGAATCTTGATTTTATACCTCAGTGTCAAGAGAATTCTCGGTTAAGGATATAGATTAGGGAGTATCTCATTTATAATAGTAGTTAATGCTTCAGATAAAGATGTACAACTTTTTAAATGTCCATTTAATATTTTATTTGTTTTTAAATGGAAAAATACATGGACATGGTAAAAAAAAAAAACCACATGTATACAATAATACACAAGTTTTTCTCCCATCTCAGGTCCACAATGTCTTTCTCCAGATTTAGTTATTGTTAACAGTTTTCAGAAATGTACCTAACATTTTTCTTTTCAAGTATGTATGCATGTGTGAGTGAATATAAGTATGTATACATACATATTTTAAATGGAAATGGTAGTAGATTTACTCTCCTGCATTTTATTTTATTTTTTACTTTTCAATATACCTTGGAGATCATACCATATGAACACATTGATCTACTTCATTCTTTTTACCAGTTTCATAGTATTCCATTTCACAAATGAACCTAGTATCTTTTTGGTGGGGGGGGCTTGTCATTCATGAGTTTTCTTTTCTTTTTTTAAATTTTAAAGATGTGGGGTGCAATTCAGATTTAGGCATATAAACACTGATTATGCAGGTATTCTTGTTTATGAGGTGTGCCCCTCCCTCCCCTAGCAGTTTTCCTCAACTGCCAATCCCATCCTCCTTCCCCTGTCAGTCCCTTTCTTATAGTATTATGGTAATTGTTCAAGGTCCACTTATGAGTAAGAACATATGGTACTCTGTTATTTGTTTCTGTGATAAATCACTGAGTATGGTCGACTCTAAATCCATCTAAGTTGCTGCGAAGTCCATATGTTTGTTCTTCTTTATGGCTGCATAATATTCCATTGTGTATATGTACCACATTTAAAAAATTCAGTCTAGCTTCGATGGGCAGCATGACTGGTTCCATGTTTTTGCTTGTGAATAGAGCTGCAACAAGCATACGTGTGCACGTATCTTTTTTGTAGAATGATTTGAGTTCCTCCAGGTATGTTCCCAATAGAGAAATTGCTGGGTCATATGGAAGGCCAATTTCTAGTTCTTTCAGAAATCACTACACTGTCTTCCAAAGAGGTTGAATTGGTTTGCATTTCCACCAGCAGTGTAGAAGCATTCCTTTCTCTCCACCTCCTTGCCAGCATCTCTTGTTGTTTGTTTTGTTAATGATGGCCATTCTTACTGGGGTTAGGTGGTATCTCAGTGTGGTTTTGATTTGCATTTCTCTGATGATGAGTGAGACTGAGCACTTTTTCATGTGTCTGTTGGCTGCTTGTATATCTTTTTTTGAGAAATGTCTATTCATGTCTTTTGTCCACTTTTTAATGGGGTTGTTTGTTTTTTTCCTTTCAGCATGTTTGAGTTCCTTGTAGATTCTAGATGTTAGGCCTTTGTCAGATAAACAATTGGCAAAAATATTTCCCATTCTGTGGGCTGCATCCCTGATCTCTTGACAGTTTCTTTTGCTTTGCAGAAGCTCATCAGTTTGATGAGGTCCCACTTGTCTATCTTATTTCTTAGGGTCCTGATCAGGAATTGTTGCCAGTTCCAATCTCCATAAGGGTGTCTCCTGCATTTTCTAAGATTCTTATAGTTTGAGGTTTTACGTTTAGGTCTTTGATCCATTTAGAGTTAATTTTTGTGTATGGTGATAGGTAGGGGTCCTGTTTCAATTTTCTGCATGTGATCAGCCAGTTTTCCCAGCACCATTTGCTGAATAGGTTTTCCTCTACCACTGCAGTGGTGGTTGTTGGAGGCTTTGTCAAAGACGAGTTGGTTGAGAAATTGAGACTTTGCTTCCAGAATCTCAATCCAGTTCTATTGATCTATATGCCTGCTCTTTTACTAATACCAGGCTGTTTTGAGTACTGTTGTCTTATAGTAAAGTTTGAAGTCTGGAAGTGTGATATCTCCTGCTTTGTTTCTTTTGCTAAGGATTGTTTTGGGTATTCGTGGTCATTTATGTTTCCATACGAATTTCTGTATTGTCATTTCCAGGTCTGAGAAGAACAATTTGGTAATTTAATAGGTATTGTGTTGAATCTGTAGATTGCCTTTGATAGGATGGACATTTTAACAATGTTGATTCTTCCTATCCATGAGCATGGAATATTTTTCCATTTGTTTGTGTCTTCTTGGATTTCTTTGAGCAATGTTTTGTAGTTCTGATTGCAAAGGTCTTTCACTTCTCTGGTTAGGAAGATGCTGAGGTATTTCATTTTTTTGTGGCTATTGTGAATGGGATTGTGCTTTTTATTTGGGTCTCTACCTGCTTGTTGTTGGTGTATAGGAGTGCAACTCTCTTTTGCACATTTATTTTGTACCCTGAGACTCTGCCAAAGTTCTTTATCAGTGCAAGCAGGTTTTGACAGTTTCTTTTGGATTTTTGAGGTATAGGATCTTATCGTTAGCCAAGAGGGATAACTTGACTTCTTCTTTTCCTGTTTGATATCCCTGATTTTCTTCTCTTGTCTAATTATCCTAGCTATGACTTTCAACACAATGTTGGGAGTGAGCGGTGAGAGTGGGCAGTCTTGTCTTGTTCCAGTTTTCAGGGGAAATGTTTCCAGGGACCTAGTATCTTAAATCAGTGTTTTACTGATGGTTATTTGTTTTTTTTAAATACAGCTTTTATGATAGACAATGCTTCAGTGAACATCTTTGCACATATAACTTGGCTTATCTTTTCAAGTAAATTGCCAATGAAATTGCTGAGGAGTAAATTTTCAGCAGTTTAATTGTTGTGAGAGATATACTCAAACTGCTATTCAAAGTTTTTACAAATTAACATTCTCACCAATCATGTATGAGGGAGTCTTCTCCCCTATATTTTTGAGTTCTGCTCATCTTATAGTGAATAATTATATATCATTGAAAATAGCTCTAAGCACATGGGCACAGCTTGTTACTATGACTCCCCTATAGAGAGATCTGTTTAGTTAGAGAAACTCTAATGTCAGTATCTCTAGGACTTTTCTCTTACTGGTGAGATTACAAAGACTTCCAATCTCCTGCCTAGAGAGTGAATGTTTGGCAATGTTCTGGGAGCCAAGGAGATATAGTACTATGCCCTTTGCTATACCTGGTGTTCTCCATATTAAAGACCACATTTTACACTCCACGGAGAATAAATCCCCTGTCTTTTTTCCTAGATGGGAAAGGGGCAGGTGTGGAGGAGGAGACGTAGGAACTGATTGTTTCTTAAGCAAAGGTTTCAACCAATCCTTATTTATTCACCCTGCCCCCTTCACCCTTACTTCCAGAAGCCCCTGGAATTCTCATTTGCTGCAGGGGTTCTGCTTCATGAATTCTGTTGGTTCTCTGCTTTACTCTCTCCTCATTTAAGATTCTGTGCTCTTAGGTCTGCTAAGTTACTTGCCACTCCCTGCTTATGTATAGTTCCCAGAAATATTGTCGTCTTTCCTCTTTATCTTAACTCACTTAAACAAAACGAGTGGTGCTTCCAAGAGAGAGCAAAGTAGTAGGTATAATTTCAATCTGCCATTTCATCTGATAGGCCATTTAATTTCTCTAGCTCTCAAATTCCTCAACTGTGGAAAGGTATAATAATACAATCTACCTCAATTGTGAGGATTGAATGAGATAGTACAGAGAAAGTACAAATCACAGTTTCTCAATACTGGAGAATGTAATACAGTATTATCACCAGAATGACTACATATACCCCCAGACTTGTGGCACACATTGCAAATGAATTATATATATATATATATATATATTTTTTTTTTTTTTTTTTTTTTTTGCCTGAGTGTCATAGACAGCTATTACCAATAGGTTGGGGTATTTTATTTTTTTTAAAATTATAACTGCTGGGCTAGAGATTAATCTGAGAGACAGAATGCACATCATATTTTTTCTTTTAACACTGCCCCTCTCTCTGACTTGAGCCAGACTTGTGTGCCTTACTTTCTCTACTATAAGCACAATAAGATGATGAGCTGACTCTTTACTGGGAATCTCCAAATGTCAGTATGTGTAGGTCTTCTCTTTTGGGCTATCTGGTTTCTTCCAAGGGAAAATTTCTAACGTTCTGCCTGAGAATGGGAGTCTGTTGCTAGACTTTGGATTGCTGAACTGGATAAAGGCATTGTGTGGGCTCCTCATTACTAGATTTGAGCAGAATACCTGTACCTTGTTGCTTCACTCCTGTCTTCAGCGGTGCTAGTGAGCCTGAACCTGCAGGACTTATCTGATTCAACATTGTCAGGGAGAAAATCTCTCTTTCCCAGCCTCTTTTTTTTTTTTTAGCACCGTTTTATTAGAAAAATGGAGGGTAAGCTGGACACAATGGCTCATGCCTATAATCCTTGTACTTCGGGAGGCTGAGGTGAGAGTATTGCCTGAGTTCACAGGTTCGAGACCAGCCTGGGCAATTTGGTGAGACCTCACCTCTATAATAAATAAAAAAATTACCCAGGCGAAGTGGCACATGGCTGTGGTTCTGGCTACTTGGAAAACTGAGGCAGAAGGATCGCCAGAGCCCAGCAGGTCGGGGTTGCAGTGGCCGTGAGCATGCCACTGCCCTCTAGCCTAGGCAATAGAGTGAGATTCCAACTAAAAAAAAAAAAAAAAAGATGTAGGGTACAAGTCAGGATTAGGTACATAAGTAATGTATGTGCAGGTGAAGTTTGAGCCTCCAACCGGTCCTCACTTTCTCTGGTTTAGGATCAGGTACTTTTTATGTTGTTACGTGCCCTTCCCCCTCTTCCCTCCCCTGGCAGTGTCCTGTGACTGCCAATCTCTCTCTTGAGCTATTGTGATTATAGTTCAGGTCCTACTTATGAGTAAGAATATGTGGTATTTGATTTTTTGCTCCCATGTTAGATTGCTTAGAATAATTGTCTCCAGTTCCATCCAATTTGCTGAGAAGTTCGTGATTTTGTCTTTCTTTATGGCTGCGTAGTAGTCCATTTTATATATATATATCACATTTTTAAAATCCAGTTTACTTTCAATGGGCAGTAGGGTTAGTTCCATGTTTTTTGCTGCAATAAACATGTGTTTTGTGACAATAAACATGTGTATGCAGGTGTCTTTTTTGTAGAATGATTTGTGTTCCTCTGGGTATGCTATAAAAGATAAGATAGACAGGTGGAACCTCATCAAATTGGAAAACTTTTGCACAGCAAAAGAAACCATCAAGAGAGCGAAGAGATGAAACACAGAATGGGAAAAAATATTTGCTAATTGTGTATCTGACAAAGAGCTTACCTTCAGGATCTACAAGGAACTCAAATGAGCTGAAAGGGAAAAAACCAAACAGCCCTATTAAAAAATGGGCAGAGGACATGAATAGACACTTCTCAAAAGAAAACACATGAGCAGCCAGCATATATGATGGTCATCCTTACTAATCATCAGATAAGTGCAAATCAAAACCACACTGAGATACCACCTTATCCTGGTAAGGATGGCCATCATTAATCGAAAACAGCTGATGCTGGTGTGAGTACGGAGAAAAGGGGCCACTTCTACATTGCTGGTGGGAGTGCAGACTAGTCCAACCTCTATGGAAAATAGTGTGATGATTTCTACACGAACTAGAAATTGACCTTCCATGTGAGAAATTTTCTTATCTGGAGCTAAAGGCGCAGTGGTATGACTCTTTGGAATATGGAAGGAGTTCTGGGAATTGAACAGCTCTTTATATCACTGCCTTCTAATTTTAAGGTGTATACAGATCACTTGGGAATCTTGTTAAAGTATAGGCCCTGAATCAGTAGGTCTTGTTGGGCCCTGGGATTCTTCCAAACACACTTTTAAGAATGCCTATGTTCCATGCTGCTAGCCACACACTTTGGATAACAAAAGTTTTTTTTTTTTCCTCCAATAAACTGCTTAACTTTTCTGGGACCTTGAATTCCATTGCTTTCCAGGGGTTCTGGTGGCATAAAGTAAGTTGCTTTTTCTTGATTTTCTCTTTCCTTGTGCAGTTTCAGTTTTTCTGTTTATTGAAAGGAGTAATTACTTGCTCATATTAAAATGAGATAGAAAGATATCCCTTTTCTGTTTTTGTCTCCTTTTCTGTTATCTTTGTCTTTGTGGATTCATAGCTTTTGATTCCTATTTTGTCATTTAAGTAGGATATAGAAGGAAATAGATGAACACATGATTCAAGTTGTCATCTTCTCTTGTTACATTATCTTCAGATACTGAACATTGAAGCCAATATGTACTTTTTCAGCACTTACCCCCTTCTGCCACCTTTTATAGTCTCCAATTGTCTAAATTAGACAATTGCAGATATCTGGAAAACCTTTTATAACTACAAAATTCTAAAGAAGTATTCATTAAGAGATTATTTGTTGAGCAAACTAGGAGGTAACAGTGAGAGGTCCCGGTTTCACTCTTGTTCTATCAAGTATATAACTAGTATATGTAACTAGTATTCGTCAGGTATATTGCTGGATTACTACAATACCTTGAAAATAGGAAGAGGGTGAAAATGCATGAAAAGTATCAATACGGTGAATTTGTGTAATTGGGGATTCAGCAATAGACAGTTTACTCTTGCAGATCTATAAGGAATTTTTCCACATTGAATACTGGAATAATATAACTCTAGTTCTGACTGTGTTTGGTACTAGAAGGTTGGCTATGATTAGGTGGTATCAGATAAACAACCGTAAATATGAACTGTAAAATAATCTCTGTCTATCCATCATTTACCTACCTATCTGTCTTCTGTTATCCAGATGCATAGGTGTGAATATATATCCCTTCTAGATATAGATCCTTAGACTTCAGAATTTATTTATGCATTTGTAAGCAAATGCAAACTATATTCTTATTTTCTCTTCTTTTTACAAAACGATAGCTTTTATGTGCACTGTTCTGCATTAATTTTTATTTTTAATTTTTCATAGCAATATTTTTAATGCTTCCCCATTCTTTTTTTAAACAGGTGCACAGTATTCCAGTATATAAATGTACTATAGTTAATTTAACTTTTCTCCTATTAGATATCTATATCTGGATTGTCTCTAATCTTTTGTTCTTATACATATTGCTGAAATCTATGAAGTTTCACATATAGGCTTGTAGATCTTTTGGATAAGTTTTCCAAAGAGTTACTTCTAGGTCAAGGAGGTATATTCATTTAGAGATATTGCCAATTACCAGTTGTTCTTCATAAAGATTAGACATATTTACACTTTGGCCAGCCAAGTTTGAGAGTGCTTACTATCATACAGATAATATACTGACAGTTCTAAATTTTTGCCAAGATGATGTGATCTTTATTTTCTTTTTATTTTTTTTAAAAATATATATTTATGATTGAGGGTAAAAGTACTGGTTTCTTACATGCACGTATTGCATAAGGGTGAATTCTGGGCTTTTGGTATTCCCATCACCCAAATAGTGAATATTGTAACCAATAAGTATTTTTTCTACACTCACATCCCCTCCTTTTATGGCCTTCAATGTCCATTACTCCACTCTGCATATCCAAGTGAGAACATGTGGTATTTGACTTTCTGTTTCTGAGATATTTTGCTTAGGATAATGGCCTCCAGTTCCATCTATGTTGCTGCAAAAGACATGATTTCATTTTTTTTGATGGCCCAGTAATATTCCATGATGTGTGTGTTTGTATGTGTGTATCTCACATTTTCTTTACCCAATCCTCCATTGATGGACTTAAGTTGGTTGATTTCGTATCTTTGTGATTGTGATTAGTACTGCCATAAGTGCGGATGTTAGTCTTATACAATGATTTCTGTGTAGATATCCAGAAGTGGGATTGCTGGATTGCATGGTAGTTCTATTTTTTAGTTTTTTTTTTGTTGTTGAGATATCTTCATACTGTTTTTCATAAAGGTTGTACTAATTTACATTTCCACCAATAGTGTGTAAGTGTTCATTTTTCTCTGCATTCTCACCAACATATGTTGTCTTTAGATTTTTTAATAATTGCCACTCTTACTGGTGTAAGATGGTATCTCTTTGTGGTTTTAATTTGCATTTCTTTGATGATTAGGGATGTTGAAAATTTTTTTGTTTGCTGTTTGCTTGTATGTCTCCTTTCAAAAAATATCTGCTCGTGTCCTTTGCCCACTTTTTAGTGGGGGTTATTATTATTTTGTTGTTGTTGAGTTGTTTGAGTTCCTTGTAAATCCTGGATATTAGTCCTTTGTTAGATGCATAATTTGCAAATATTTCTTCCCATTCTGTGTGTTGTATGTTTGCTCTGTTGATAGTTTCTTTTGCTGTGCAGGAAGAAGCTTTTTAGTTTAGTTAAATCCTGTTTGTCTATTTTCTTTCTTTCTTTTTTTTTTGTATTTGCTTTTGAGGACTTGGCCATACATTCTTTGCCAAGGCCAATGTTCAGAAGAGTTTTTCCTAGATTTTCTTCTAGAATTTTTACAGTTTCAGATCCTATGCTTAGGTCATTTACCCATCTTGAGTTAAAGTTTGCATATGGTGAGAAGAGCCCAGTTTCATTCTTCTGCATATGGCTGTTCAATTTTCCCAGCACCAATTGTTGAATAGGATACCATTTCTCCAATGTATATTTTTGTTGGTTGTAGACAAGTGGCTTTATTTCTGGATTATCTATTCTGTTCCATTGATCCATGTGTCCATTTTAGAATAGTACCATGCTGTTTTGGTTACTATAGCCATGTTGTATAATTTGAAGTTGGGTAATGTGATATGTCCAGTTTTGCTTTTTTCCTTAGGATTACTTTGCCTATTTTATCTCTTTTTTGTTTCATATGACTTTTACAGTTTTTTTCTAATTCTTTGAAAATTGTCTTTGGTAATTTGATAGAATTGCATTCAGTTTGTAGATTGCTCTGGGAAGTCTGGTCATTTTAATGATATTGATTTTTCCAATCTATAAACATGGATGTTTTTCCATTTGTTGTCATCCATAATTTCTTTCATCAGTGTTTTGCAGTTCTCCTTACAGATATTATTCACCTCCTTGGTTAAATATATTCCTAGGTATTTTATATATTTTTTGTGGTTATTGTACATGGAATGGGATAGGTGTTCTTTAAAAAGTCATTTTTTTCTTAATATAAATGAGATTGAACATCTTTTCTTATGTTTAAATGCTACTTATGCATTTTCTCCGGAACTGACTATTCATTTCCTTTTCCGGTTTTTCTGCTGGATTATTTTCTTGTAGATTTCTTGGAATTTTAAATATATTTTTATATACACTTAGATCCCACTGAGTAATGCAATGCTTTTGTATATTCCCCTCTTCTTGACTGAGGGCAGGGCTGTCACTGATTTGCTTCTAATTAGGAGAATGTGGAAGAGGTGAAAATATTTTGTGGTTGTAATTAAAGTCCCTAGTCAGTTGGGTGGGCCTGACTAATGAAATGAGCTGTGTGCAAGAGGGTCTAGAAGTCAGAGACTGGAAGTGGAAGAGGCTCATTCTCTCTGTTGCTGATGCTGAAGAAACAAGCTACCACGAATTCTGTCAACCACATGAGGGAATTTGGAATCAGATCTTTCCATGGTCAAATCTTCAGGTGAGAACACAGCTTTTGGGTTTTGAGTCATAATTAGAAAGATTCCCCTTCTTCTAGGATTATGAAACATTTAGCCAGGTCTTCTTCTAGAGCTTTTGGGATTTTATTTTTGTACATTTACAATCTGTGACTCACTTGAAATATAATCTGGTTTAAGGTGTAAGGTATGAATGAATGTTTGCTTTTTTCTGGATGGTTATCCAGATACCTTAACACCCCTTATTTAATGGCCCATTTTTATCTCTCTCTGGTTTGAGAGCCTCCTTTTTTTCATATGCAAAATTCTCTTATGTATTTGAATTATCTAAACTTTTAATACTTTGATGGCCTTATTTCTTGAGGTGAACTTTTTTTTTAGGGGAGTTATTTCTTATAAGTCAGGCAATTTACATTGCTCATCTTTGTATCTCCATGACTTAGCCTAATGTTTGGAAGGTAGTAGACTCTCAGTAAGGCTTGTTGAATGATTGAATGCTGGTATTTATGCAATTCAGAGTGTAATTTGGGGAATGCCTTTTCTCAATGTTAGCCCTCCACAGTCAGCAGCTAGATCTTAATTTAGGAAATTATGATCCCAGGCTAGAGCCCTGTCTCTACTAGTGAGTCTCTATATATGTATTTAATGCATATCTGCAAACTTATAATCATAATCTTGACAAATAGAACCAAGGAGAAATGAAGTATAGCAGTATGTGGATACCTAACTTGCCGTGAATTTTTCTCTTGTCCGCCCCTTACTCTAATGCATAGAGATACAGTGAATTATCTCACTAGTGTGTTTGGGAGAGGAACTGGGCACACAAAGCCCAGCCACACACTGTGTGTGTTTGTGTGTGTTCAATTGCTTGCGGGAAGCACATTCTTTTTTAAAAATTTTAACTTTAAAGATGTGGGGTACAATTCAGGGTTAGGTATACAAATGTGCATTATGCAGGTACTCTTATTAATGAGGTATGTCCCCCCTCCCCTGGCAGTTTCCTACACTGCCAATCCTGCCCCCGCCCCGGCAGTTTCTCACTACTGCCAATCTCTTTCTTACAGTATTATGATAATAGTTCAAGGTCTGTTTATGAGTGAGAACATGATTTTCAGTTCTTTGTTTTTGCAATAGATCTCTCAGTATTATAGACTCTAAGTTCATCCAAGTTGCTGTAAAGTTCATGATTTTGTCCATCTTTATAGCTGCATAATATTCCATCATGTATATGTACCACATTTTTTTAATCCAGTCCTCTTTCAATGGGCAGCATGGTTGGTTCCATGTTTTTGCTATTGTGAATAATGCTACAACAAAAATGCATGTGGAAGTATCATTTTCATAGAGTGATTTGAGCTCCACATTCTAATCTGCTTTTTCATGTAAGTTTTCTGTAGTAAAAATTGAATGAACAAATGGTAGTATTTGCACAGTGTAAAATGTGATGTTTGTAGAACATTTTCCTTCAGTGCTTAACTTCCCGATAGCCAGGAAGGTCTGCATTTCAGCAGTGCATGGGACGGAATGAATGAGCTTATTTCCATCCGTTGCTGGTGCACACTTAAATCATGTCCCTCAACCTAGAGTGACCTTTGTTAGTAATACTGCTGATGTTTTGGTCTCCATCTCTTGTTTAGCTCTCAGTTGGTTCAGAGCTCAGGCTGAGAAAAGGATGCTATTCAATGGACTCCCAAAAACCTTGTCAGTGTTTAATGTGAATTATTTTGTTTTCACCCCCTGGTCCCTTCCCTAAACACTATCTATTGAAATCACTTAATTTAGCCTGGTTTGTTTTTAACATATTGTGTTTTAGTTCATCTCTGAGTATTTAAAATGAAGGCAACTTACTACTTTTATGGATGGTGATGTGTTTAAATTAAGTTCATCTCTACATACTCATTGAAGGCAGCTCCTATTATATATACAAGTTCATTCAGTGTTTTCAGAGAATGAGCAGAGCCTGTGAAGTTCATTAAATATTACCACAATAAGAACAAGGACAAACCACCAGAGAAAAACAATCTGTACATAAGACTTCACTACAAACTAGACTATTCCAGTGTTTATAAATATTCGTCTGTGGAGAGAAGTACGTGTATTATAATAATTATGCATTAGTGCCTCATTAGTAGGAGGTTACATCCATGCTGTTTCTTTTTCCTCTAGTGTATTTCTGATAAGTTAGCATTTTTAAAGTCTTATTTAAAATGTAATAAAAACAGAGGAGAGTGAGCGTGTATATATTCAAGAGTAGATCATTTGGAATTCCTTCAGCTGTGTGAGGAAACAAATTCCATGGGCTTCTGAGCCTACAGAGAGGATGTAAAGAACTGCCTTCCTCATCCAGAATCAGAACCTTATTAGTTGAAAAGTGGACAATCGGAACAGAACTTCTATTGTGTTGAGTTTTTTTCTTGATGCCATCATATTATTTGCATTTAAATTCCAGGTCCCTAAATATGTTTTGGAAGTGACACCCTTTCTTGACTATTTACTTCCAGAAATGTCTTCATTATGCACTTTGTGGGTGCATTCTAATGACAAAATCCATAGAATTTTTCAGTCCTTTTCTTCTTATCGGGTCCCTCTGCTGAATTTTATATAGTTGGTTCATTTCTCCTTTTGAGATTCTGTACACCTTTAGATTTGGATATTGCACATTAATTCATCTCCTTCAACTTCTTGGACTGCTGTTTCTCCATTTCTTTTAAGAGGCCCTCTTTATTTGTCCTTGCTTATTTTTAACACAGTTTCCTGAATTCCATTTACTGCCTTCCCTCTGCTCTTCTCATGCTTTATTCTTTCTGGATGATTTCCTTCATTCTCATGATTTCGGTTCCCATCACCTAAATGCTGATATTCTGTATTTATAAAGACAAGTCTCTGGGCCTATATACTGCTCTATCTTGAATCCATGACTGTCAGGTGACATTTCCAGCTGCTTGTTAGATATCTCTATTTAGATATCTCATAGGTACTCAGAACTCAATAAGCCTGATTGGAATTCATTATCTTCTCTCTCTCTCTTTTTTTTTTTTTTTTGAGTTGGAGTCTCGCCTTGTCACCCAGACTGGGGTGCAGTGTCACGCTCATGGCCACCGCAGCCTCAACCTGCTGGGCTCCGACGATCCTTCTGCCTCAGCCTTCCAAGTAGCCAGAACTACAGGCGTGCACAACCACGCGTGGCTAATTTTTTGATTTATTGTAGAGATGGGTTCTTGCCAAGTTGCCTGGGTGGGTCTCAAACCCGTGGGCTCAGGCAATCCACTCGCCTCAGCCTCCTAAAGTGATAGGATTATAGGCTGAGCCACCTTGCCTGACCTCATTATCTTCTAAGTTTGCTCCCATTTCTTTACTCTGTTTTAGATGATGACATCACCATTATTCAGCCATCAGAATAAGAAACTTAGAATTCACCCTTGACAGTTTTCATTACGTCCTCTTTCATTCTCATTTAGGCACCAAGTTCTGCCAAATTTGCCTTTCAAAATGCACTCAAAGCTCTTTCTTTTCATTTATCTTACCACCACTCTGTTTGAAGCCCTGAAAATGAGCTACCCAGACTTCTGCAACTGATTTTTTCCATGGGTCTCCTTGCGTGTACTCTTGTCCTCTTCAAAGTCACTCTCCATACTGCTCTAGAATGCTTCTCTGTCAGGTACTGCGTTTCTCAGAACTCTTCAATGGCTTCCTATTGCATGGAAAAAAAGGACCAAGCTCTTAATGTGGTCCTTATTTTTCATGTAATAGGAAGCCATAGAAAATATTATCAAGTCTTCATGAAAGAGGAATGGGAAACCATTTTTGAATAACAAAACTAAAACTATATAGACATGTGAAAAACAACACCAACAGATTAATCTTCTCCAAGTTCATGTCCCCGGAGTAATCACTGTTAGCAGTGTAAGTCAAGGTGCTTAACAGCGACTAATAGAATATACTGGCTGATTTAAACAGGAAAGAAATATATTGAAAAGATATTGGGTAGGTTTCAGAACCAAGTTGAGGACTATGCAGTCAGAAGACACTGAAGAGCAATACACAAAATAAAGCTGAGGATATCACTGTCATGGCGACTGCACATGGCTACCAAGTCTTGCTTCACAAACACTGCTTAGTAGTAGAAATCAAACATTGACCTGGTGCTGCAGTCATTGCTGTTAGGGAACTGGATCATTTTGTAATCGCCACCACTGCCAGATATACAGATCTTCCTTGTCCCTGCAACTCTTGGCTATGTGCTTGGATTGATAGAGGCCGGATACAGTGAGGTCTTTGAGTGATCTGAGATTTTCAGAGACAAAACAGAGAGGCGTTTTTGAGTAGGGACTCTGGAACCAAATTTATCGGGCTGCAATTTTTTCTGTTTTTTGGCTGTAACTTTGTGCAGGTTGCTTGATCTCTCGGTGTCTCTGTTTCATCATTTGTAAAATAAGGATAATGATAAGCAGTGACTTCATGGGGTTGAAGTGAAAATTAAATGTTATTCTAGATAAATTGCTTAGAATGCTTCCTGATACATATATAGTGTTAACTATTGTTATTATTTCAGCTTATACAGTGGAACTTGATTATACTTCCCACTAAGACTTCTAAGGAACGGATGGCTTGACCAGATATAGGGAAAAAGTTCACACAGTGAGTTGCCAGAAAGAGTGGCACATATCTCTTTTCATATGTATTCTTCCAGACTTTTACCCATACATGAGCAATTACAACATTTATGCTTGTGTCTCTCTGTGTATGCGTATGTGTGAGTGTGTATTTATCAGTTAGGACAATCAGTTCAAACCTTGCTCAAACTATCTCAAACAAGAAGGATGAGAATTTATTGGCTTTTGTAATCAAAGCACAGAGAGAATGGGATTTAGCTAGGTCTTGGGGGCAACTGAAAGCATAGGCTTCAGTGTCACTAAGACTCTTTTCCATTTACCTCTGCTTTTCTTGGGGGTAGCAGTATCATTCTTTTACATGTGCTTCTTCTACAAGGCTAAAAGTTACCATCTATGGCAACAGTCAGACGTTCTCTCTCTCTTTTCCAACAAAGAAGAGGTAATGAAACATTTTCATTCTGATTTGTAGGCAAAGAATCCTAGGATGGGGTTAGGATTAGGTTGGCTTGGGTCATTCATTGTGACTGTAAAGGTGGTATCAGAAAATGTGGAAGCTTTTTCTAAAACCACGTTTGAAGTTTGGGGAAAAGATTTTCCAGAAATGGGAAGGAAATACTTGGCAGACAGATTTATGCACTTTATGTATAATTAACCCTCATGGCAGGCTAAAAAAATCCTTTAAATTTTAAAAATATGTTTTAAAAACGATACTAAAAAACACACATAATAAAAATGCTAGGTGGCTGGGCTCGGTGGCTCAGCCTGTAATCCCGCGCTTTGGGAGGCTGAGGCGAGTGGATTGCTTGAGTCCACGGGTTCGAGACCCACCTGGGCAACTTGACAAGACCTCATCTCTACAATAAATCAAAAATCAGCTGGGCGTGGTAGTGTGTGCCTGTAATTCTGGCTACTAGGAAGGCTGAGGCGGAAGGATCGCCGGAGCCCAGCGGGTCAAGGCTGCGGTGGCCGGGAGTGGCCACTGCACTCCAGTCTGGGTGATGGAGTGAGACTCCAACTAAAAAAAAAAAAAAATAATAATAATAATAATAAAAATGCTAGGTGCTGAATTTTAAAACCTTGGAGATTAACAATGTGTTAATTTGGGCTGTCAGGTTAAGTTGTGCAGTTTCTTGGAATACAACTTCCATCATCTTTTAATTCTAGAGTACCCTGAGTTTGCAAGGAAGCTTTAAAAAACGGTCACTAGTTGCAACCACTTATCTGTGTGAATCAATTCTCTGCAACCAAAACAAAATGCAAAAAAAAGGAAACACCAAAGGCAAAAATAGAACCCCCAAACAAAAAACAGGGTAACTGCTATGACTGCAACTGTTACCTACCATTTCTGTGTTCAGTAACACTGCTGGTAAGTTTCATTGATTGACTTTGTATTCAGTAAATATTATACAATTTAACTTATAAAATTAATGTATACTAATAAAATATTGCTTTCAGATGTTTTATTTGCTGGGCTTTCTTGTAGAATTTTGTTTGAAAGCCTTCTACTGCTAAAAATTTGTAAACCAATATATTAGAGCAGAGGTCAGTAGAGCCTCTATAGGTTCAGATAGTTAATACTTCAGAGGAGCAAATGAGCTGCCCTCTCATTCTGTATTAACAGTTATTTTCAAGGGTTTTTTTTTTGTTGTTGTTAAGTTGGAGTCTTACTCTGTCACCCAGGCTGGAGTGCAGCGACATGCTCATGGTTACTGCAGCCTTGATGGGCTGGGCTCAGGCAATCCTTCCACCTCAGCCTTGTATGTAACTGGAACTACAGGCACATGCTACCACACCCTACTTATTTTTTGATTTATTGTAAAGATGAGGTCTCACCAGGTTGCCCAGGCTGTTCTTGAACCCCTGAGCTAAGGCAATTCTCTCGCCTCGGCCTCCCAAAATGCTGGGATTACAGGATTGAGCCACTGTGCATGGCCTAGATGATTTTTTTGTTTTTTAAGGGGAGTATTCTAAAACAGTCCTGATTTTAGTAATGTCACCTTATGGGTGGCTGAGTTGAAATTAAATATTTGGTCACATTGTTTTTGAAAACCACCAACTTTACATTAGCCCATAGATGCAGCTTTTTGAATGTCCCTTAACATAAAATAATCTGTAAGAGTTTGCATGCCCTATGTTTGATGATGATTTTTTAATGGTAGAGATCCCTTGAGAGACTTACTGATTATCTAACCCTGACTTCTGATCTCATTTGCTAGAGTAGGTATAGAGTTTAAACTAGGCATACTCATCTAATCTTCCAAATTGATGTTTCTTTTTCTCTTGCTCACAATAGCTTGGATCATCTGAAAAAAGACCTGAATAAATGTATCATTTGTTACTAGCTAAAAACTGTCATCATTAACTTGATTAATCAAAATGCTGCTCTTAAAGATGGATTGAAACACAAAATAGCCAGCCTAGTTCCATATAATGAAGAGATTAATTTGACACACAAGACAACCAATTTAGTACTACTCAATGATCATGCTTTATTTAGAAAACCATCAATTAGTATGTTTTTCCTTGATATACTATTTTGTCTTTCTAACAAGAAGCGATGATTTCCTCGAAAGTTAATCTGCTTTCTTTAAACATAAAAGGATATTTATCTCAGCACTCTTAAACTCCAAAATGTGAAATTGTCTTATAAGTAAAGAGGAAATTAATGATGGATTAAAAAGCTTACAGTGGAATTCATTATTTTAGGGTACTGCTAATTTTCTTTTTATAACATAGTTGTGGATATGGTAGTAGAAGTCACAGCAAGAAAGACCCCCAAGGCCCTCTGTTCTTCCCTCTTTCAGTTGGAGTTTAAAATGGCCTATATACACATACTGAGATGTAAATAATGCACCAACTTGCAAGGAAGTTATTTGGATTTTACTGCTTTTTAAATTGTGTGTCTGGTGGTTGGGAGAGGTTTTTTGGCAAAGTCAAAAGAATATGAAGTCACAGTATTAGTTTTCTTTATAGGATTGATAATTAAAGCAACTGCAAAAGTATATTCATGAAATTCATGTGGCATGTGGACTTTTAATCATCCCCTATTGCGTAGCATTTCTTATAAGAAACAGCAGCAAACATTCCATTACTAACTTAGGCTAATGATGCTTTCTGGACATTGTGTTTACTGTGCATGAGAAGCTGGGTTTGATGTTTAAAGAGTCCTGAGTTGGATTAGATTTCAAATGTGAGAGTTGAGAAATTTTTAAAAAGAGAGCGATGCTGTTTCATTAATAGTTCATGGAAATTTACCATTTGAAAGGCTGATCTGATGTGTTTTAGAACCTATTGCGGGTTATTAGATGACATGCCATTTATGGATCTGACAGATTGTTGAAATCTGTTTTGGTGTGTGTGTGTGTGTGTGTGTGTGTGTGTGTGTGTGTGTGTGTGTGTGCGCGCGCGCGCAGAGAAGGACCATGGCAGAATGCTGTGTGTATGAAGTGTATATATGTCTTGCATAAGTGTGAATGGTTGGTGTTTCCGCCTAAGTGTGTCAGCCTCCTGGTGCTGGTGGAAGCTTTCCGGGATTCCAGGGGACGTCAAACATGAACAAAGACACCGTGAGTGATAGCCCGAGCTAGACCTGCCAGGTTCTGCAATCATCTTGCAGGCTTTCCCTGCATCAGTGAGCAGAATAACAACTAAATAGAAAGTAGATATTACACATTCTGTAGGTGCCCACTATTGTTGACCATTCTGATGTCCACTTTATGATTATTATCTCTCTTCCCAAGGCAGGAGCTCTTGGAGGCTGTTAGGAACTGAGTCTATAACAAAAGTGTTCAAAACTTTCCTTATTGCTAATTTGAAGGGCATAAGGAACAAACATTTTAAAATTGTTTAATGGATCTTAGAAAATTGTTTCCCAAGAGGAAAATCCTGTACTGGGTGCCAGGACTATTGTGTTTCAGTCCTGTCTCCAAAAACAAGCAGTGTGTCACCTTGGGCAAGTTTTCCTGCTCTGAGAGAGGTTGCAAAAGTATAGATTTATTGCTTGGATAGAAAGTGGGCAACATGAGAGAACAACATGAGAAGAATACATTAATATTTTAATAGTGTTCAGAGGCATAAGTATGAACAGTTGTAGAAAATATGTACTTGTGGGAGAAATAAGTTTATCATTGAGAACGAATTCCCACAAAGCTGAGAGCATCTGTTAAGGATTGATGGCTTGACCTTGAACCCATTCATATATTTTCCATTTCTTAAAAACAAAAACATCTCTTCTTCCTCCTTCCTGCTGCCCTTTCTCCTTTATTGCAAAAGAGAGCTTTTTTTTCATGGAAAATTGGTAAATACAGAAAATTGCAAAGAGGAAAATGAAAATAATTTGAATATCCAGAAATAAAAAACAAAGATTTTAATATAACTTTATAGTTTATGGCTTTTGTATGTGTGTCTACACATAATCAGAAACACATTGAATGCAGTATTTCCAACCTATTGCTTTTATTTAGTAGTATACTGTGGCCATTTTCTCACATTGGTGAGTATTCTTTGAAAACATAATTCAAAATAAATGTATAGTATTCCAAAACGTGCAACTCATTTAAAATATCTTCTTTCCCATTACAGATAGTTCATTGCCAAAAACATTGGAAAATATAAAAAGATAGAGAGTAGAAAGCTAAAGTCAATGATAATTCTATTACCCAAAGAAATTAGTCTTTTCTTCTAGTCTGTTTTACCTGGCATATTCACCATATTTATAATTTGTATTTTGTCTTTTTTTTTTAGCAGCATAAACATATATATTTTCCTATGTTATTAAAATTTATCTTCCATATTAACACTAAAGTTGACAGTTAAGTTTTAATTATAGAATTAACATTTGCAGTTATTTCTGTGTGATTATGTACATAATATACGCAATTATTTTTCAGCATTCACGTACATTTTTCAGCATTTATTGAGAGATTACTATGTACTAGACATTTGGCATACACATGTGGACAGAACAGAAACAAATTATGAATGATAGTGTATATGTATTCTTACATAATCTTTTTGGTTTTTTTACCAATATATGTTTACATGTGAACTAATATATATCAGTGCCAGTATTGTAAATAGCTGCATTGCAATCCAGGTGTGTCATCATTTATTTCACTAATTCCTCATTAGTGCACATTTAGATTTTTAAGTTAAGTTTTCCCTGAGAACATTGTGATAAATATTCTTTTTTTTTTTTTTATTGGAGTCTCACTCTGTCACCCAGACTGGAGTGCAGTGGCACGCTCCCGGCCACCACAGCCTCGACCTGCTGGGCTCCGGGGATTCTTCCGCCTCAGCCTTCCAAGTAGGTGGAACTACAGGCGCGCGCTACCACGCCCAGCTCATTTTTGCTTTATTGTAGAGATGAGGTCTCGCCAATTTGCCCGGGCGGGTCTCGAACTCACGGGCTCAGGCAATCCACTCACCTCAGTCTCCCAAGGTGAGGCATTACAGGCTGAGTCACCGAGCCCGGCTTCATTCTTTTTTTCTTTTTTCTTTTGCGTTGGAGTCACTCTGTCGCCCAGACGAGTGCAATGGCTGCTCCAGGCCACCACAGCCTCGACCTGCTGGGCTCCGGCGATCCTTCTGCCTCAGCCTTCCAAGTAGCTAGAACTACAGGCACGCACTACCGCGCCTGGCTCATTTTGATTTTATTGTAGAGATGAGGTCTCGCCAAGTTGCCCAGGCGGGTCTCGAACCCGCGGGCTCAGGCAATCCACTCATCTCAGCCTCCTAAAGGCATGGGATTACAGGCTGAGCCACCGAGCCCGGCTACGATAAATATTCTTATCGTCAATTTTTTTTTCACATTCTTAATTATTTTATTTGACAATATCTTAGAGTGTAATATCGCGATTAAAAATCATATATATTTTTAAGACTTTTGACACCTTGTCAAAATGCTTATTTAGAAAAGTTCTATTTTCCCTCCTAACAGCCATGTTTGAGTGCCATTTTCCCAGGCAAAAAATGGTATATCATGGGTGTTTTAATTTGGTATGTCTTTAATTCCTGGTAAGTTCCTAAATGTTTACCGACCATTTGTTTTTTTTTTTAAATGACCATTTGTATTTTTTCATTATGAAATTTTTAAGGCATTTCGCCCATCTTATGGATGAATATTGGTCATTTTGTCTGGATTCATATGAACTTTTAGAATACTAAAGTTATTACCCATTTTTTTCTGCTGCATATAGTTTTTCAGTCTGTAGTTTGATATTAATTTTAATTATTGTATTTTTAACATTTATCATTTGTACATTTTAGTGTAGTTAAATCTATCAATGTTTTCCTCTATATTGCTGTCTTTGGTTTTGTGTCAGAAAGGCTCCCCTCAACCACCCTAAATTACATGAGGAGACCCAAAAGTACCGGAATTTATTTATAAAAAGTTGTATATTCTTACATGTTTAAACTCCAGTTGCCTTCAAAGTACTCTCCATTTGATGCAGTACACCCGTCAGGATACTGTTTCCACTGCTCAAAGCAATTTTTGAACTTGTCAATTTGAACGCCTTTTAGTGCTTCTGCTGTTTTTTGTTTCACCTCTTCTGCGTCAGCAAAATGTTTCCCTTTGAGGACTTTTTCATTCAGGGAAACACAAAAAAGTTGTTCAGGGTGAGGTTGGGTGAATAGGGAGGGTGTGACATGGAGGTCATGCCATTTTTGGGCAAAAACTACTGAACACTCAGCCCAGGGTGGGCAGATGCGGTCGTAAATTATCCATCATAAAATGCAATTGCATTGAAAGAACCTCCAAAAAAAGAAAAGGTAACTGAGACTGAATGCAGTCACTCACAACAGTGATAGCTGTTACAGTGCTGCTAAGGGTTCCTAGAACACTTACCTAGAGGAGGAAGCCTGTATCACAAAGGGCCTGCCATCCAAAAGATAATTCTGGTTTCTTTGGGGATCCCCCCTCATATATATTTAATACATAAATTTATTTTAAAATTGTAATCTAAGCGATAATTATTTATTTTGGTGAATAACATAATGTAGGGGTCTACTTTTTATACCTCCTAAAAAGCTAACTAATGATCCCAGCACCATTTATTGAATAATTCATCTTTTCCACATTTATTTGAAGAGCTACCTTTCTATATGCCGGATCTATTGCTAGAGTTTCTAGTCAGTATCACTCTCTTTTATTTATTTTACAGTTATTGCTTGTTTAAATGTCTGGCAGAATAAATTTCTCCTTTTCTTTTCTTTCTTTTCAGCATTTTCTTGAATTTGCCTTTTTATTCCTCTAAATGCATTCTCTCCCTTTTTAAAACTCAGATATACTCTATGTTTTATCTTTTTAAATTTAGTACCTATTTAAAATAGTGTTTTAAAATGACCAATCTGAAAGCCTTTTTTCTCCTCTCCTCTTTATTAATTTTCTAATTCTGGATCACATGGTGAAGATTTTGGCTTAAATATATTAAATTTTATAAAAATTTCATTGATACCTTAGTAAATGGTCATTTTTTGTAAAGGTTTCATTAATGCTTAAGAAGAATGTATCCTCAGTTGGTACAGACTTCTTTCATGTAAAGTTATTGTCATTTTAAAAAATGTATTATTCAAACATCTTATTTTTGACATTTTGCCTGTCAGTTTTTGAGTGCAAAAAACCTGTAAAAAAAACCCTCCATTTATGACTGAGAATTTGTCAAATTATACTTTCATTTTTAATAACTTTATTACATTGTTGTGTATGTAATGTTTTAGACTGTTTCATATTCATGGTAATTGGTTATTCTTTTTGATCCATTTTGAATTTTGGACTTTAATTCTTTATTGTCAGATATGACCACAACTACCTGTATTTTAGCATTTTCCTGGTTTGTCTCAGTTGTTTTAGGATTATTTTTATTTTTAATAAAAAACTGTAAATAGTTTAAAAAGTCAAATAATTTTAAAAGGATTATTAAGAAGTTTCAGTTTTCTCCTGCCGCTACTTTCAAAAGATGACTACTTTTAATTATTTTAGCTGTTTTATATAATATTTACCCCCAGGCTTCTAAAAACATGCTTATATAATTATGACTTATTAGCTAAGGAAAAAAATACTTCTTTCTATCCTCCCTATATAGTTGTATCACAATTTTTGGATAAAGACATTTTCAGTATTTTCTTCACACATAGCTAACAGTGCAGCTAACATTTATTGAATACTTGATATATACCAGGCATATATTTTAGAGCTTGTATTAATAAATTCTTTTATCACAATAATCCTAGTGAGTGCTATTATTATTACTAATTTGCTATTTTAATAATGAAGAAATTAAGGCTCTGAGTGACTTACTTCATTACTGTGTAAGTATTTACATTATTGAGCCAAAGCAGGAACATGATGCAATTTCCTTCCTTATTCAGCTTTTTGGTTTTCATGCAGTTTATAATTGCCTAATTTTAAAATCTGCTTTATTTGCTTCATCACTAATTTTTCCCCCCAGAGCAAATATAGAACTCATCTTAATATTATTTTCCTTGTTATATTATCACCCCTTCCTCTATTCCTTCTGGAATCGCTCATCTTCCTTCCCCAATCTAGAATGATTGTTCTCTAGACCTGCAGTCTTATGTTGGATTCTTTATACCCTAAATCTCATACTTTCACCTTTCTTGCTCATGCATGTTGTTGGAGCTCATTTTCCAATAATTTCTGGATAAATGGTACTGAAGAGATGCATTTTTTTTGAGATTTTCCATGGATATATATCCATTTTACCTTACATTTATTCTGTTTGTATATAGAATTCTAAACTGGAAATAACTTTCCAGTGAAAATTTAAAAGCATAGATTAATTTCTTTCTAATTTTTAATATAATTCTTGAAAAACCTGATATCATTTAATGTCCTAACTTTCATATGTAACCTTTTTTCCTCTTTGGAAGCTTTTGTGAACTATTTTTATTCCAATTCAGTGACATATTCATCATGATGTATCTTTATGTTCATCTATTTTCAATTACTATGCTGCGCCTTTTTAAATATAGAGTTTTTGTTATTCAATTTTAAGAAATTTTCTTGTATTATTTCTTTGATTATTTTCTCTCCACCCTTCTTTTTTCTTCTTTTCTTGGAACTCCTGTTAGTTAAATATTCACTGTAAGGAAAATTTTATCAACTTTATCTTCTACTTCTTTCATTGATTAGAAAATATTCCTGCTATAAAAATCTTCATTTTAGAAACTCTTTTGTGATCTTTGAAGGCTCATTATAAAATACAGTCATGTGTCAATTAACAATGGGGATATATTCTTAGAAATGCATTGTTAGATGATTTTTAAAAATTGAATATATTTTATAAATATAAATATATTACATTTCTAAATGCATTTTAAAGTTTCTACCCTCTTTTAAAAACCAAGTTTGTATTGAGATTGTGTAAGGTGAATTTAGTGTGTACAGCAAGAATAATCTAACACTGAAAGATAATAGTTTTATAAACTGTTTCCTATATTTAAATAGATTAATAAAGTTGTATGTTGAATTTAAAAGCTTAAGAATACCTAGGTTTTAATGTAATGTAATATCTAGGTTTTAATGTAATTTAAAATTAGCATTCTTAATTCAAATATCTAAATTTTTTGGCTTAAAATGTCATTTATAATATATTTTTCAGTACCAAAAAGCCACCTTCGATATAAAAAAACCACTCACATCGAGACTCAATATTTCTCATTTAGACTTGCAACAAATGCCCTCTTTTCAGGCCTACTCCTATGGCTACCTTCTCAATAAGGGATTCTGCAGTATGGCTTCCAGGACTCTGAAGCGTGGTTGAATTCTACTGGCATGCCCCTCTATAAGCACTTGGTATTTGTCTTTCTCAGCTCTGTTAACTTCCCAGCTTCCTACCTCCCAAAAGTTTATTTACTTCTTTTGAATATGTTATCTCCTCTTCTGCAATCTTTGTCTCTCTGAGTCAGACAATCTATATATGCCATTTTACTGGGGTTTCAGAATAGAGTAGAAATAAATGCATATGCTCTATCTTCCAGGTTAATCTGAAATTCAGTGTATCTTTTCCATCATTTTTTTTTTGGTCTTTACATGTAATTTTGGTTTAGGCATTCCTTACAAATAACTAATGCTCAGTTTAGTTGGATGAAAAACAGAAACTACAAGGCATAGATCTGGAGAATTGACTATATCCCATTGTTTGTGATAACTTATGTTTGCTTTAATTTTCCTAATATCTTACAGTGAGTTCTATTTATTATGTCTTTTAAAAAATCTAGTTGGGTGATGAGTTCAGTAGAAGTCCAAACCTCACCATCACGCAATATACCCATGTAACAAATCTGCACATTTCAATCAAAAATTAAAAAAATATATAGTTTTGGAGTCATACATATTTTCATTTTTCTAGCAGTTACTTATATTTTAAGCAATAACACTTAAACTTATCTTTTAAAAAAAATCAATGTTGAGAACTTTAAAATATCTAGAACCTACCAACATACCCCACTGACATTCTCCCTCTTAAGAGTTCCTCTTACTCCATGTTTTGTTAAGAATAATCTGAATTTTAGCTCTAACTGTTATTATGTCAACACAATTCATGCCATACTTTATAAGGAATTAATTCTTAATATTGCCTTAAAATGTTAACTATAACTTTCACTGCTTTCTTCATCACTCTTGTCATGTTCTTTGCTGAATTCATTTTTATTTTCATGATTATTTATTTATTTTCCTTTTTCTTTATTTTATTTTTAAAATGTGGGGTTCAAGTCAGGATTAGCTTCACAAGTGGTCTATGTGCAGGTGAGGTTTGGGCCTTCTACTGGTCCTCACTTCCGCTGGTTGAGGATCAGGTACCCTAAGTGATGTTATGTGGCCCCCCTTCCCTGGCAGTGTCCCACGACTGCCGATCTTTTTCTTGCAGTATTGTGATAAATGTTTAGGACCCACTTATGAGTGAAAACATGTGATATTCAGTTCTTTGTTTCTGTGATAGATCACTAAGTTTGATAGGCTCTAAATTCATTCAAGTTGCTGCGAAATTCATAATTTTGTCCTTCTTTATTGCTGCATAATACTCCAATGCGTGTATGTACCACATTTAAAAAATCCAGTCCACTTTCAATGAACAGCAGGGTTGGTTCCATGGTTTTGCTATTGTGAATGGAGCTCTAATAAACATGCATGTATGGAGAGGGAGTCGGGGGTCCCATCATGTAGACTGCATTAAAAGGACATATTAACATGACTCTCATGTTAACATGTTGTTTGGGAACTATAAATTCCTGATATCTGTTAGTATTCAGCCAAGAATAGCTATCATGACTGAAGTAAGCCCATTTTCAAAGTTACTAGAGTTAGAAGTCTTCTGTGTCTCATTGCTTGGGATTCCAATGTTGCATAAACTTTTGCAGTATTTACATCATAGGTTGACTATATTGCAACTGTTTCTGTGGCAGTGCAAACAAGGTCAAGTAGCAGAGAAGGCTAAGTCTGTTGGCTTTGTTAGCCTTTCCTCAGAAATTTCTCCTGGTTTTAATCTGCAAATGGCACCTCTCTCCTGCTTCCAGCAATGCAATGGATTAAAAAAAAATACTGATTCTGTAATTTTTTTTTACAAATGGCAGAATTTCTTTATTTTTTAAAGAATGGATACTATTCTGTCATATGTATATACCATATTTTCTTTTTTTAAATTTTTAATTTTAAAGATGTGGGGTACAATTCAGGGTTAGGTGTACAGATGTTCATTATGCAGGTACCCTTATTGATGGAGGTGTGCCCCCCCTCCCCCGGCAGTTTCCCGCTACTGCCAATCCCTTTCTTATAGTATTACAATAGTTGTTCAAGGTCTGCTTATGAATGAGAACATGTGGTACTCAGTTTTCTGTTTCTGTGATAGATCACTGAGTATGTGATTCTGTAATTTTTGGATTTTCGAGCAGGGAGAAGAGGTAAACATGTCATTTCTCAGCCATCTTGAATAGGAATATTCATCCCATTTTTCTAGAAAAGTGAGCATAGTGATAAGAGCTGTTAAGAATCATAAACATACAGAGGTCAATGTCATGCCTATTCAGCTCCTCAGGATTGTAAAGAAATATACACGTGTTCTTTCCCAGCGTTTGGATCGTTGAAGAAATGCCATAAACTTTAAACATGTAATTGTTACTGCCATCTTTGAGAAAGAAGACAAGAAAGAAAATTACGACAATTGTGGCATGTTTGTTCTTTAAGTAGCAGTAACTTGGCCAGAATTTTTTCTGGGTGACGTATGTAGCAGATGCCTCTGGCGTTCCATGTCATATCTCCTCAGCTCACCTCTGTTTTTAGCCGTAGCTGCGGTGGACAGTTCGGTACAAGTTCGCACTCACCTTGTGCTGTCAAAGACATACTTTACATGTATGCCGTGCTGTCTTTCCACTTTCTTCCTCAGGGCCTTCTTTGATGCCACTAGAGCCCGCTCAATCCCCATGCAAGTGCAGCCCAGAGGTGTGGGGGTGTTAATGCCCCCAAGGTTAATCTTCAGCCAATCGGGGACAGAATCCAGAATCCATCCTTTAGGTGGGTGCTTCTGCAGGGGGAGGAAATGGATGGGATTATATATACTTCTCAAGAGGTCCTAACCAAATCACGTCCTTCCTTGCTCGTAGTGGGGAGCTTGATATTGCACCTTTATTTATTTTTTCTTCTCTCTTCTCTCCTGGCTTCCTTACCCCAGCTTCCTGGAATCACCTCCTAAGTAAATCACCTGTATCCAATGCCTTGTCTCAGGCTTTGCTTTTGATGGAACTCAAAGGAAACAGGGTCGTTAAATGTCTACTCTAGAATTTTAAGACGCTTTAAATAAGGTTGAAGTGCTTCACAGCTGGCCTTGGCTATAAGGGAGATGTAGAACAATAACAACAAAAAACAACAGGAAACATCATTGGAAATCTCAGTGTTTTAGTGACTTTCAGGGACACCATCACATATGAAAGCATAACCAGTGAATAATTCTTGCAGTTAATCAGCACCCTGGTGCCGCTATAGTACAGATAATGGGAATAGCGGTGAGGAAAAGAGCTATTTGTTGCATGCCTTCCATGGAGTTCTTTTATGTATACGTTTAACGTACTGAATAAACCCTGAAGGATGGACATTAGAACATCCATTTCACCAAAGTCAGAAATAACTTGCCCAAGACCACAATAATCAGGAAATGGCCAATCCCAGTTACTGGTGATTCCACTTCAATGGTAGTCATTTTAAATGGATGATCCATTTATTTATCTGCTCATTTTTCTTTTAAACTTTCTTTTAAAATTTTTATTCAAGGTAATATGTGTGTACATTGTACAACATTCTAAGATCCAAGAATATGTGCAGTGAACAACATATCTCCTGCCTCTGCTGTAGGCCTTTTTAGGGAACATAAGAACTGTTATCAGTTTCTTGTGTATTTTTCTGGAGATATGTCTATGAATATGGGTTACTTTATTTTTATTTTTACATATACCATGCATATTATTCTTTTCTTTGACTTGCTCTCCTTCACTTAAAATGTCTTAGAGATACTTTCAATTGATTCATGGAGAATTGACTCATTATTTTTAGCTGTTGTATAGTATTTCATTGTATGAGTGTATCTTCTATAATTTATAATGTTTACTAAATTTTATTATCTCAAAACAACACCTTTTGATACAGGCTGAATCAATTATTTAAAAATTCTTCTGAAACAGAATAGTGGCATAAATTATTAACATAAAAATAAGGAACTGATTTTGGAAAAGCAGCAATAAATGAATCTTTTTTCTCTCATCACACAGGAAACTTTGAACTGTGCAGCATTTTTTTCCTCTTTTATTATGAACATTGAGCTTGTCAAGTATACACTAGGAGAGAGATACTGAAAAACAAATCCCATATACAGATGAAGTATATTCAGCAAATATGAAGATTTAGTCATATTTGCTTTACCTATCTTTTTTTTTTTGAATTGGAGTCTCACTCCATTGCTCAGGTTGGAGTGCAGTGGCACACTCATGGTCACCCCAGCATCGACCTGCTGGTCTCCAGCGATCCTTCCACCCCAGCATTCCAAGGAGCCAGAACTACAGGTGCGCGCTACCATGCCCAGCTAATTTTTGATTTATTGTAGAGATGAGGTCTTGCCAAGTTGCCTGGACTTGTCTCGAGCCCACGGGCTCAGGCAATCCACTTGCCTTGGCCTCCCAAAGTGCTGGAAATACAGGCTGAGTCACTGAGCCTAGCTTACCTATCTTTTAAAAAGTTTTCTTTTGTTTGTATATTTTAGATAGAAACTTAAACATCACATTTTTTTTCACTCCTACATATTTTCAGTATACATTTCTTTGCTTATGTGTGTATGTATGATAAAAATACTTAACGTAAGAACTACCCTCTTAGCAAATTTTTAAGTACACCATACAGTATTAACTGCAGGTGCCATGCTGTGGAGTACATGTCTAGATTTTATTAGTCTTGCATACCTGAAACTTTGTACCCTTTGACCTTTGTACCCTATCATATCATCCTTTCCTCAGCTCTTCATAACCACCTGCCTTCTCTGCTGCTATGAGTTTGACCAACTTAGATTTCTCCTACAAGTGGAGTCATGCAGTGTTTGTCATTCTGTATCTAGCTCATTTCACTTAGGGAAGTGTCCTTCAGATTTATCCACCTTGTTGCAAATGACAGGATTTCTTTCTTTTTAAAGGTTGAATAATACTTCATTGTGCACACGAAGCAAACTTTTAGATTGCTTTCAAGTCTTGGTCATTGTGAATAATGCTGCAATGAACATGGTAGTATAGATATCTCTTTGAAATCCTGATTCAAATTCCTTTGTCTGTATGCCCAGAAATGGGAATGCTGGATCCTACTTGGTAGTTCTCTTTTTAATTTCTTGAGGAATCTCCCTACTGTTTTCCTTAGTGGCTGTACCAACTTATATTCCCACCAATAGTGTACAAGGGCTTCTTTTCCTCTGTGTCTTTGCCAACACTTTTTATCTTATTTATTTATTTTTGTTTGATAATAGCCATTCTAACATGTATGAAGTAGTTTCTTGTGGCTTTGATTTAATTTGCATTTTCCTAATAATTAGTGATGTTAAGCATTTTTTTATGTGCCTGTTGACCATTTGTATGTCTTCATTGGAGAAATGTCTATTGAGGCCCTTTGCCCATTTTAGTAAGTTTTTTTTTTAACTTTTAATTTGTAGGAGTTCTTTATATCTTTTGGATATTAATCACTTAGCAGATATATGGTTTGCAAATATTTTCTACCATATTGCAGGTTACCTTTTCATTTCATTGGTTATATCCTTTGCTGTGCAGAAGCTTTTTAGTTTGATGCAATCCCACTTGTTTATCACTGCTTTTACTGTTTGAGCTTTTGGTGTCATACCCAAAAATTCATTGCCTAGATCAATGTAAGTAAGGTTTTTCATGTTTTCTCCTAGAATTTTTATGGTTTCAAGTCTTGGCTTTAAGTCTTCAATCCATTTTTGTGTATGATGTAGCATAAGGTTTCAATTTGATTCTTGCTTGTGGATATTCAGTTTTTCCAATACCATTTATTGAAGAGACTATTTTTTCCTTGTTGTGTATTTTTGACACTCATGTCAAAACCATCTGATTATATATGTGTGGGCTTACTTCCAGGCATTCTGTTCTGTACCATTAACTTGTGTCTGTTTTTATATTAGTGTCATATTGCTTTGACTACTGTAGCTTTGTAATATATTTTGAAACTAGGAAACGTTATGCCTCCAGCTTTGTTCTTAGTCAAAATTGCATTGGCTATTCTGAGTCTTCTGTGTTTCCATATGAGTTTTAGGATTTTTTTTTCTATTTCTGTAAAAAATGACATCAAGTTTTTTCATAGGAATTGCACTAAATCTGTAGATCACTTTGAGTAGTATAGACATTTTTAAAGCAGTATTAATTCTCCTGACCCAATATAATATTAAGGCTAAATAATACTACAGTTTCTTTGCCCATTTATCCATTGATGGACTTTTGGAACACAGGATACTCTTCCATTAATTTCACTCATCTCACCTCTTCAATTTCTTTAATCAGTGTTTCATTGCTTTTGGTATATAAGTCTTTTACCTCCTCAGTGAAGTTTATCTATAAATATTTTGTTCATTTTGATGCTATCATAAGTGAGATTGTTTTCTTAATTCTTTTTTTGGATGTTTGTTGTTAGTGTATAAACATGCAACTGATTTTTATATTTTGATTTTTGTATCCTGTAAGTTTACTGAATTTATTAGTTCTAACAATTTTTATTGTGGAGTTTTTAGAGTTTTCTACATATAATATCATCTGCAAACAGATAATTTATTTCCTCTCTGGCTTGAATGCTTTTTATTTTTTTTCCTGCCTAATATCTCTGGCTAGGATTTCTAGTACTATGTTGAATAGAAATGGTGAGATTGGGCATTCTTGTCTTACTCTGGATTTTAAGGGAAACCTCTCATGATCTGTGCAGAATCTAATTCCCTTTAATCTGTTGGTCTCTGTTTCTTAATTGTCTTTTTCTGTCTTTCTATCTACCCACTTCCCCTGATAATTATCTTTTAAACTTATGCCATACGTAACCTCAGAAGTTTATTGATTGAATTCAAAACTTGTGGTCAGTGCTACTCTAATTAGTTTTTGTTGGTTTATAGTTTTTTTTTCCAGAAGCAGGCACCAATTTTAGGAACCGTTTTTGTTTTTTAGATTAAAATTTATAAGACAGATGTATTGGCTATAATTTTTTCCAGGTAGTATAAGAAAATTCAAAACATGCACATTAGATGAATTCAAATAGTTATTCCTACTTTTCTTAGATTTGTAAAGCCTTCCCAAAATTTATGCTTAGAGGATAAATTTCTATAATTGAAGGAAAATTCCTGATGAAACTAGTAAACTGTAATTTGCAAAAGTTCTAATCTTTCATATTATCTATTTCACTATTCTGTGTCTTGGAACTGTGCTAAAATTACCATACTCAAGCTCAATTTTTGAAAAGTTTTTAATTAATGTTCATTAATGCTTTAGATACATACATTTTTTTCTTTTCTTTTTTAAACTTACTTTTTTGAGATAATTATACATTCACATGCAGTTTTAAGAAGTCACACAAAGGGATTTTGTACACCCTTTACACAGTTGTCCCCAAAGGTAACCTTTTGCAAAACTACAGTACAATATTCAAACTAGGACATTGACATTGATACAGTTTAAGATACCCACAGTCCTATCACCTCAAGGATCCTTCATGTTGTCCTTTTATAGCCATATCTACCTCTCTTCCACCCCACACTCTTTCAACACTGGCATCCACTAATCTGTTCTCTAGTCCTGTAATGTTGTCATTTCAAGAATGTTACATAAATGTAATCATATTTTATGTACATACATTAAAACTTTTTTCTTTTCTTTTCTTTTTTAAAAACAGCCTACTTTGGGAATCAGAGATAAACTAAATCGACATGGTGACACACTGGTCTCATTTTTACAAAAGCCAAATCATCCTTTTAATATTCAACATTTTCATTTATAGAAACTCGTTCAAACTTACTGAATAGGATTAGATTCCTTGAAAACTGACTTTGAAGTGAAGACTTGTGTAAAGAAGGTCTATTGGGGTTTGGTCTCCAGAGTCACCCTTGTAAAGAAGTGAGGAAGGCAGGATTGAGCAAGTCAAGCCACACCATGAGACAGTTGCAACCGAGGTCTCAGCTCATCTTACAGGGAGCTCTGAAATCAGATGGCCCTTTAGAATTGTCCCAAATTGAGGTAAGGCATCTGGGCCTGTATCTTTATTCTAGTTCCATTGACTCTTTATATGCATTTTAGAACCAGCCTTTAGATTTCTACAAAAAATTCTACTGGGATTTTGATTTGAATGGCTTTGAGTTTGTAAATATATTTGGTAGGAACTGACATATTAAGACTATTGAATCTTGTAACCATTAAACATGGTATATGTGCATTTATTTAGATCTTCTTTAATTTGTTTTCATCAGTGTTTTGTAGTTTTCAGCATACAGATCTTGTATATACTTTGTTAGCTTCATCTAACTATTTCATGTTTTTGTTGATATTAAAAATGATATTTTTTCAGAAACTCAATTTCCAGTTGCTGGTCGCTAGTATATATTGTCCTGTGACCTTGCTAAACTGACTTACTAGTCCTACTAGATTTTTGGAATATTCTTTAGAATTTTCTCCTTAAATAAATAATCATATCATCGTAGAGAGATTCATTGTGGTTTTATTTCTTCCTTTTAAGTTGGTATGGCTTTTATTTCTTTTTTTGCTTTCTTTCACTGGCCATGTCCTTCCTTTCAGTGTTGAATAGAAATGGTGAGAGCAGATATTCCTGCCTTGTTTTCTAATCTCAAAGGAAAGCATTTAGTCTTTCATCATTACGTATGAGGTTAGCTATAGCATTTTTGTAGATACCCTTTATTAGAGTGGGGAATTTATCTTCTATTTCTAGCTTTCTGAGAGGCTTTTTCATAAATGGATGTTGAATTTGATAAAATATTTATCCTGCATCTATTGGATAACAGTTTTTTCTTTTGTATCTTGATATAGTAAATTACATTGTTTAATTTTTCAAATGTTAAACTAACCTTGCATTTTCAGGATAAATTGTATTTGGTCATATTTTATTATTTTAAAAGATAATCCACTGGATTTGATTTGATATTTTGTGAGTATTTTTGTGTCTAAGTTCATAAAATAATGGTTTGCTATAATGCCTTTATTTGGTTTGAATAGCGGGGTGGTGGGTAAACCTTATAAAATAAGCCAGAAAATGTTCATTCATCTTCCATTTTTTGTAAGAGTTTGTGTAAAATTGGTATTTTTTTTTAGTTGTTTCTTACAAGTTTGAGAGATTTTTCCAGTAAAGCCATCTGTCCTATAATTTTCCTTGTTGGAGGATTTTTAGCCATTAATCCACTTTCTTTAGTGGATATAGGAATATTTAGATTACTTATTCTTGAATAAGCTTTGGTAGTTTGTGTCTTTTAAGGAATTTGTTTATGTCATCTATTATCATCAAATATGTGGCATAAACTTATTTGTAATATTTACTATTGTCTTTTTAATGACTGTATGATCTATAGTGATGTCCCTCTTTCCTTTCTGTTGCCGGTAATTTGCCCTTTCTAATTTTTTCTTAATCTGGTTAAAGCTTTATCAATTTTATTGATCTAGCTTTTTGTTTCATTGTTTTAAAAAACTTTATTTGTACTCTCAAATTCATTGATTACTGTTCTTTTTTTATTATTTCTTTTCTCCTACCTATTTTGGTTTTAATTTGCACTTATAATTTTGGCTTCTTAATATAGAAGGGTAAATAATTGATTTGCTAACTTTTTATTTTCCAATAAAAGCATGTAATGCCATGCATTTATTTTTATGCACTATTTTAACTGTATGCCTCCAACTTTGGTATCTTGTTTTTATTTTCTGTTAAAACGATTTTCTAGTTACTCCTATGATTTTTTTCTTTTCCCCCCCTCTTTTTATTTTTATTTTATTTTATTTATTTATTTTTTGAGTTGGAGTCTCACTCTGTCACCCAGACTGGACTGGCTGCTCCCGGCCACCGCAGCCTCAACCTGCTGGGCTCCGGCTATCCTTCTGCCTCAGCCTTCCAAATAACCAGAATTACAGGCATGTGCTACCATGCCCAGCTGCTTTTTTTGATTTATTGTAGAGATGAGGTCTTGCTGCCCAGGCGGGTCTCGAATCCGCGGGCTCAGGCAATTCACTCACCTCAGCCTCTCAAAGGCGCGGGATTACAGGCTGAGCCACCGAGCCCGGCTTTCCCCCCTCTTTTTAAAAGATTTTATTTATTCTCTTTATTTTAAAGATGTGGGGTACAACTCAAGATTAGGTATACAAGGATCATTGTATAGGTAAAGTCTGTACCTCCCTTTAGTATCCACTTCACCTGGTTTGAGATCAGGTACCTTTATTGATGAAATGTGCCTCCCCGCCACCCTGGCCATTTCCCATAATTTTTTTCTTTGACCAATGTGTTATTCAGAAGTGCATTAATTTTCAAAAATTTGGAAGAATTTTTTAGATATATTTTTGATTTTAATTTCTAGTTTGATTTTGTCATTGCCAGTTAACATATTTCATACAATTTCATTTACTTTAAATTTTTTGAGGCTTGGTTTATAGCCTGAAATGTTTTTGGTGAGTGATCCATATGAATTTTTAAACAATGTATATTTCTGTTGTTTTCAGGTGTCAATTATGTCAGATTGGGTAATGGTGTCTCCTATATTTTTACAGAGTTTCTTTTGTTCCATTAATTGTTATTATTGAAATCAGTAGCATTTAATTTATCACCTATAATTGTGCACTTGTCTATTTGTCCTTTCAGTTCTATTCATTTTTGCTTCATTTATTTTAAAGCTTATCTGTTAGTTGTGTAAACATTTAGAATTGTTTTGTCATCTTAGTAAATTGATCCTTTTATCATTCATTATATAATTTCTCATTTTATCCCTTGAACTGTTTCTTGTTTTGTATACCTTATCTGGTCTTAGTACAGTCACTCTAGCCTTCTCTTAATTATTGTTTTGCAAAGCACATATAGTTCCATCTTTTACTTTTAACCTACTTATGTCTTTAGGTTTTAAGTGAGTTTCTTGTAGATACCATTTTAAAATCCTGTTTGGTAATCACTATTTTTTAAATGGTGTATTTATATAAGTTACATTTAATGTAATAATTGATATAGTTGAAATTAGTTCTACCATTCCATTAGTTTTTTTTGTTTGTTCCATTTTTTTGTTCCCCTTTTCCTTTTTTCCTTGCCAGCTTTTGAATTATATTTTAAAATTCTACATAATCTCTACTTTTGGCTTGTTGTTTATATATCTTTTAAGGAATTTCTTAGTTGTTATTCTAGTGTTTATAATGAACATGTTTAAGTAATCAAACATACCTTAAAATAGTACTATACAACTTCACATATTGCATAAGAACCTTACAAAAGCATACTCCCAATCTTTTCCTCCTTCCTTTCTATCTTCTATGCTATTATTGTAACATATTCTAATTTTACATATACTGCATTATAAACTCTCAATTTACTATTATAATTTTAAAATTAGACACTCAATTATCTTGTAGAGTTATTAAAATGAGGTAATATCTTTTGCATTTATCTGTATATTACTCATTTCTGGAGATTTAATTTCATTGTATGGATTCAAGTTTCTTTCTGATACATGTTCTTTGTAACTGTAGAACTTTAAAAACATTTCTTGTGGTGCATGTTCACTATTGAATTCTCTCAGCTTTTGTTAGATATTTTTATGAGATATTCTTGGAAGTTAGTTTCTTTTTGCTTTTTTCCTTCTCAGCAATTTAAAGATGTCACTCCATTGTCTTCTAGATTGCATAGTTTATGACAAATAGTCTGCTATTATTCATTTTTATCCTCAATATGTTGTTATATGTATTTTTTTTTTATCCAACTTTCTCTGACATTTAAGATTTTCTCTTTATCTATGGGTTTTAGCAGTTTTAATGTGATCTGCTTAGAAGTGTGTGTATGTGTGTGCACAAATGTGTGTGGTTGTTTCTCGTTTTTAGAATTTTCTGAGCTTCTTTGATCTTTGGTTTGCTATATATTTTTTTACTATAGAAAAATTTTTGACTATTATCTTTTCAAATATTTCTCTGGCTTGTTTTATTTTTTTTCAGGCATATTAGAACATTTGATATTGTCCCACAACTCTTGAATGTTCTCTTCTGTTTTATTCACTGTTTCTCTCTTGGTGTTTACATTTGGGCTCTTGCATACCTCTGTCACAATTACTTCATTAATGAACCATGAAAACACTGGTTTGAGAAACGACAGAGACTGTATGATATCCACTGGTTAAATATTCTTTTGTCATTTAGTATTTCTTCTATGGTACATGCTAACTAATGACAGTTAACATGTGATACAAAGATCTTCCCATTTTGTGCCCTCCCTCATATATCCATCCATATGCTTTTCCTCTAGACTTCTTTGTTACTAATCCTCCAATCCATTAGCCTCCCTCAGTCCCCCAGGTCCTTGATAAACCAACCATGCCATTTTCTACTATCCATGTGGCTATGTATGTTATTATTCTGGGCTACTATGTCACATGAAGTGGATGACAAAATACACTGACTGGAACTCTTGTCTGTTGGGAGGATTTTACGTCACTCCTCTCTTTCGTGATTACTTCTGGGTAGAGTTATAGTGCAGCATTTCATTTTTGACTGCATAGTGAGCTAACCCACCTGTGAACCAAGCTTGGCATTTTCTCTGTCTGTCAATTAGTCATACAGCCATAGCTGTGAACTGAATGAACAACATCAGTGCAATGATAGTGAACAACTAGGAAAGTATGCAGCTGACATGTATCCTCTGGTTCTTCTTTTGCCCAATCCTGGATGTATGACTCCTGTATTAATCAGCTTGGGCTGCTATTACAAGATACCATAGACAAGGTAACTTAAGCAACAAGCATTTATTTTCCACAATTCTTGAGCCTGGAAGTCTGAGATCAGAGTGCCAAGACAACATGGTTAGGCTCCAGGGAAGGTCCTCTTCTAAACTGCAGACTGCCGACCTCTCACTATGTCCTCACATGGTGGAAAGAGAACTAGCTAGCTTTCTAGCTTCTTCTTGAAAGGGCACTAATCTCATTCATGAGGGTTTCGCTGACATGATCTAATTACCTTCCAAAGGCCCCACCTCCAAAAGACATTACTTTGGGGATTAGGCTTCAACATGTGAATTTTTTGGGGGGGGCACATTCAATCCATAGAAACTTTCATTTTATTCTGGATTGTTATTGTGCCTTCTCAACCTAATGACTCTGTGGACCTGACACAACCCAGCCCATGATGAGAAGTGGCTTTTTAAATGGAGTACACTTCTGTGCCTCACATGGTATTTCATTGTTTCAGATCCTTTGCTGTCTTGTGGGATGAGTTTTTTCCTGTGCATTTTAAGATGTTTAGTAATACTCCTAACCTCTGCTAACTAGATACCAGTAGCCCTCCCCACTACCTCTTCTAATGGTGACAAACAAAAATTTATCCAGATAGTACCAAATGTTCCCCGAGGAGCAAACTTTCTGCTGGTCAAGAACTACTGGTCTATACAATCTAGGTCCCTTTGGAGTATATTATAACATGGGGAGGGAGAGTTAACATAGCCTTAGGGCAAGACTGTAAATGTATATTGTTGTCAATCCCATGCGAATGTAAACTGCTTCTGATCTTCCTTTCATAGAAATGGAAAAAGAATACATTCCTCAGATCAATGGACTCATACCAAGTGCCTGAGGCTGTGTTTATCTGCACTAGTAAAATACAACATCTGGCATAGCTACAATGTCAGCTATTGCTTGGTTATGTTTGTGGTACTCTACCATGATCCATTTAGATTTAGTAGGAGCTAGGTAGGTGAGTTAAATGGCAATACAAGAGGGACCATCACCTTTACATGCTTTGAATCTTTTGTGTGGTAGTAATTTTGCTTTTCCTTTCAGGATGTGGCATTGTTCTAAATTTACTACAGGGACTGGGGGTGGGAGGCAGTTTCCAGAGCTTTGCATGGTATTCTGCCTTGCAATAGCACTTACTCCATAGATCAAGGAACCAATATGAGGGTTCTGCTTTCTACAAAGTAAGTCTGGTTCATTATCTATTTGGGGACCAGGAAATAATCACTAGCCAGGTTGAAGTACCCAATGGACCTAACTTGAGCCAGAACTGGGCTACAACTTTATTTATTACTTTGTTGTCCTATGTTCCCACTCTTAAAGGGAAGCCATGATGATGTTTTAAGTGCCCAGATATCAATGTAATTTCAGATCAGTGTCCAATAATCTTCAAAAGGTCTGAGTAATCCCCTTTCTCCAAAACATGGTAGCCCAAGCAAATGGCCATCAATTTCTTTAGAAAAGGACTGAGAAAATTACCACTGAATACATTTGAAGCAGTATTATCGCATCTGTCCTCATTGAGAGCTGGCCTCTCCTTCAGTCGGTAGGTTCTGGTTTTGAGAATTGGCTCAGGTATGGGCAAGAAATTGTAACTTTACGAGGGTGACTGCCTTTAGCTTCCTGATCATCCAATCATCATCCTTGATTTTTTAAAAAAACTTACATAAATTAAGCAATATCTTCATTGACTGCCCATTTTTAAAATGTCTCTATGCACACTGTGTTCCAGTAACCATCTCTATATCTCACTGAGGGTTGAAGAGTCCTGATATCACTCTAGTCTTGCCATTCATCACAATAATTGTGCTCACCTTATTTTTGATGGTAAGTGTTGTCACTTGATCTCTTTTATGTAAGGATTCTGAAATCCACATTCTATAGTAACACCTCTTGCCATCAGCCCTGGCTTAGAGTATACCACTGAGCTTCTTGATGTAGATCTCTTTCTCTAGCACGTTTCAAATCAAAACCTTTGGTAAATGAAATATACTCTGCTCCCTTTCATAAACATAGTTGACTGGTAGGTTTTCTGACCTTACATAGTATATCTATTCTAGGATAACCATTTCTCTGATATTTTTAATTCCTCTTTCCCAATAACATAGCAATTCTATAATTTCTACTTTACTTAGTGTGGGCCACTAATTTTTCAAACTGCCAGGGGCTATTCTGGCAGTATATTAGCATTTATTTGTTGGGATCATATCATGGTGTTAAATCTCCCAGTAGCTGTGGAATGGGTAAGTCAGCCCTGAAGAGGGAATTTGTGTGAAGCACCATAGTATCTGCTCACTAACTTGCTCTATATCACACTATATCTGCTATTGTCGCCTGTGTTAGTTTTGCAGTAGCTTTTGTCAAAAGTAATAAAATCTAATCCAATGGCATTATCTCCAAGTAAGTGACTCAAGTAACACAATAAACAGAATTTAGAAGACTACAAGCTAGGAATTTAAAAAACATACAACATATATTTACAGAAGAAATATCTGAATGATGAGACAGGTTTTTGGGATGGGTAACTACAATCAACAGACTAACCAGTGAATAGATTGGAGGGATGAAAAGAAAAAAGTTAGTTCCTTTATTTAAGGAAATATAATTTTTAAAAAACTCAGAAACTGTATTCACATAAGCACACTGTGCTGATATCTATCTGTTCATTATTATCTAGTCTCTTCAATACAATAGATTATAGTCACCATTGCTAAAACGATATCTTATTATACAATATAATGATAATGGCAACCATTTACTGAATGTCTGTAGTGCTATATGCTGTATAAAACATTAGCTCCTTAAATACCCTTCCATGAATGTGAGATGACAAGAGAATGTGACCCTTGTCAAAGCTATCACTTTCATGGTTCTATACTTATTCTGATGATGTTGATTAGCATCATTCAAACAATTTCATCACTCCTGTTTGTGAATTGCTGTTTGTGGCCTATAATGAAATCCTAAAATATGATATGCCTTCATTGTTTACAAGAGAATTTGTTTTTTTGAGAACAAAGTCATCTAGGACCCAATTTGATGAATAGTTTGAAAAGGTATTCAAAGTAGGTAACAATTTTAATTCCTCAAAAGAAAAGAGATTTGGCTTCTCAACTGTTAAGCAGTAGTAGTTCCAACTTTGTTGAATGTTTGTAGACCAACTCTAAGACAATTTTTAA